>JAUMHB010035510.1:8000-20125 GCA_032359685.1 Pittosporum tobira | reverse complement strand
AAGTTATTATAAAGTTTTGAATAAATTTATTTCAATATGATTCTCAAATCATACAAAATTATTTAATATTATAAATTAGTGTTTGACAAACTTGTGAAATCATTGTCAAAATATATACGTAAATATATTTTCATCATTGATTATATTATAATATGTAAAATGATTTATAGGTCAACTACTCATAGGAATACATTACTTTTAGAGTACGTGTTAAGGTAAAGAGTACCATCCTTTTGGTTTCTACTTGAAGGAATATTTTTTGACATTCATTTTATGCTATCATTTCCTCTTGATTAACGAAACTCTTGAGATTAAATATTATATTTGACCTTAAACATATGTTGACAATTTGACTGCTGATATATTGTTACTACTATTTGAGTAATAATACTTCCTAAATTTATTAATTATATCTTGTTAATATTTGCCTACCTTCGTTACAGAAGTTGAAAGTCGCATCTTAACTATTTGTGTGATCTCGGATTCATGATTGATTGTGGGTGTCTTAGCCTGAGTAGCAAGGGCGTACAACTATTATATTAATGACCTATGTGGCAGAATTGCTAAATTATGATTGTCTTTGGCCGGGTGCAAAGATGTGTGATATTGGTGGCGTTTACCTGTGTGGTAAAGTCACATATGCTGACATGTCCAGTAATGGTATCCTGATGACAGTTTAAAGAATGAAGAATTTAGATATTCATAACTGTTTTATTTTCATACTTACATTTTTTATGCAGTTATATTTGACAGTATTTCATATGTCTATGTTCTCATTTACACTCAATTTGTTGACTTATAATGCTAAGAATAATTTTTTTTGTTTCAGTTATCCTTAGTCATAGTATTTCTTACTGAGTTATTTGAGCGCACTTTTTTGTTTCATATTTCTTTCAGGTGCAGATAACTGATAGCGGGAACTAGAGGTCCAGTTGCTTAGCTGTGTACTATTGGCTAAAAAAATAATTTGTGTAGAGAGCGCTGTATAATTTTTTTTAGCATAATAGGTTATACCTTATTATAACATTGTGTAATTTAAAATCTTGTATATTTGTAAGTTGTGAAATTATTAATAAATTGACAATTCAAATCAGAGTATGAATGCCCAGATTTAAGGGTGTCACAAAGATTATAAAAAAACCAAACTTGCATACCATGGGTATGTAAGAAAAAATCAAAATTAACATCAAAATTAAAGTTAAAATCAAAAATGAAGAAAAATGATAGCGTTTACTACAATTTTGCACAAACCTTACATTGATTAAACAAAATTATGATACTTTATTACATTATAAAAAAAGTCAATAAATATATTTTCTTTTCAGTGGTGATAGTAAAATAGTACAATTATATATTTTAAATACTTAAATAAATAGCCAAGGTTGCTTTATCTAGAATTAGTATAAATGATATTATTTAATTTTTTTTTCTTTTTATTAAATGAAATAGTTCCTTTATTTTCATTTATCAACTCTTTGTTTATTCTATTAATTGATTTTAGGAAAAAAAAAGAAGGAAAAACTTCATGGTTTAATGTCTTATTTTCACAGTTTATTTTAAAAAATTTGAAAGCTTATTTATTAATTTAAATAAGTTATAAATTATAAAAAAAAAATATATATTGATCAATTTTTTAAAATAAACTAAAAAATACCATTATATTCATGGCTATGTTTGGTACAACTTTTTTCATAATAATTTAAAACTTATTTGTTATAAGTTAGAAAAAATTATTATAACAAATTTTTAAAAATAAACTGAAAATATTATTATGCTAAAAGTATAATTTTTTAAAATTAACAAAAATAATTATTTTTGTCATAATTTATTTTTAAAAATAAGTTAAATTAATTTTAATAGTTTATTTCAAAGAGAACCTCAATCTAAATTTAATTTATATAAAATTACTTCAAATAAAAATTTTAAAATAATTTATTTAAAAAAAAAAGTTATACTGTAAACCGAACTTTTAATATGTTGCAGGAGGTTGTTTCCGAAAAAAAATAAAAGTGGGACTGAGAGGGTTGTGCCAACCGTGCTGGGTTTTTCGAACGATAAATCTCAAATGGTGCAGTACGCAGTGATGAACAACTAGGCAGAAGTCACAAACTAGAAACCCTTCCCGCGCTTACACTCACAGGTCTAGGGTTAAATTTCAATTACAGCGTCAGGACATTCCGACTGAGACCGAAAATGGAAATTGATATGGAGACTTCACCAAGCAATTTTGATCCCGCAGATCTCAGTACCAGAGAGCGTTTTCGTCGATACGGGTATGAAACTAATCATATCATGCTTTTATTCAACCTTTGCGTAAATTCAGCCAGCTTCGAATGTAACTGGTATTTTGTAATTATTTATAAGCAACATTAATCTGGTAAGTAAATTTTCGGTTAGAAATTGCAGTTATGCTTTAAATCATTTAACTTTTTTATTGAAAAGAAATCCCTGAGATTGGTTGAGTAGGGTAATTTTCTTTTATGCTAGATTGATTTTGATATTATTAGGTACAGATGTATATACTCTTCATATTTGCAATGTCCCCTAGAGTTAGGGCTAAAACGAGGTAAATGAGAAAAACTATTGAAACCTGTACGGTACTTATGTAGTTTCTTGTATTTGTTTGTTCACATATAATAGTAGTGTGTGTGTGTGTGTGTGTGTGTGTGTGTGTGTGTATATATATATATATTTGCAGACTATTGGATAATTTTTCATCATTCCTATACAACTTCAGTTGCCAAGTTAATAAGCTTTTATTGCACTATATAAAGAAAGTAACGTAATTCTGCTTTAAAATTTAAGTGAATCACTAGCAAGCATAGCTTAACTCATCTTTTGTTCTATCCGCAAAAGAAATAAAAAGTAACTGCTTGTTGTTTTACTGTCTGTAGTTCACAAAATTACAGCTGATGCCACTGAGCAATACCATGTAACACTTACTTACTCTTTGCAGTAAAAGGCAATTATCTTCAAGCTTATCACCCTATGCGGCTACAAAATCCAGTGAAATAAGGTCAAACTCTGCACTATTTCTTGAAAATATTAAACAAGAGGTTGAGAGTTTGGATGCTGATCATTCCGAAGGAACTCCTGCAAAGACACATTTTGCTTTCAAGAGGAGATCATCCATTGATAGTCATGGAATATCTGATGTGCATGTTGCCTCTGATTCAATACGTCGAACTGGAATTCATGCCCTTAAGACTTGCAAGCAGGAGGATGATGCCTTGTTGGATAATGGAGACACAACCTTCGGTTTATTTGCTCCTCTTCTCGATTCTGCTATTCAAGGTGGCTTAAGTGAATTTGTTTTCTCTATTCCGTTGGTAAAGTTCGGTGCTAGATTTCTTTGTATCTATAGTGTGAGCATCCGACATATTTAAGTTATATTGGGTTATCTTAGACTTCTTATTCACCTTTCGCTGCAAGATAGTGCCAGAATTATTTCACATTATGAATTCAATATTTGATTTTTAATTTCTTGGAAGGTAAATTCAATTTACTTGTAAAAAAGAAGCAAATTCAATTCAGTATTTATCTCCTCAGGATTTAGCTGAATCATCTATAAGGCTCAGAATTGATCAGCGTTCTTAAAGCGCTAGGTGGACCTAGGTTATAGCTGAATCTTCTATAGGCGTAATGCTCTGTGTAGGTAGTCTGTAAAAGTTTGTGCTTGTTTAGGCCTTTAGGGCATGACCTTTTTGGTATTACTAATCACTGATTAATCCAGTTTTTTGTTCTTTTAATGAATTATTAGTTAAACCACCCCCCTCCTCTCTCTCTTTCCCATTCTTTCTTTTCCTATTTAGAGATTATCTGCTCTTGATTTTCATTGAGAAGCTGGAAATGATGGATATCCAAAAGGGTAGCCCTCCATTGCTGACTGATATGTGGATGTCAGGAAATCATTTTTGTTTACTTATCAAAAGAGGAACACACAGAATAGCTAAATGCTATAAAGATTCTACCTTTTAAGCCTCTATTTGTTGAAAATCTAATATTTGTTTTGCCCAATGTCCCTTTTTACTTTTGTTTACAGTTCTGTCTGTCTGTCTGTCTGTCTGTCTCTCTCTCTCTCTCTCTCTCTCTCTCTCTCTCTATATATATATATATATATGAAATTATGTAGCTCACAAATTGTTGTTGGTGTACTGCAGGGTTGATGCCTATCCCTGATTTGATATTACAACTCGAGGAGGTTTGTCGTAATGTTTCAAAGTCAATTAGGTGTGTAAACCATATACTCTCCATATAGTAATTTGTATCTTGGTGGAAGGGTGTCTCTGTATCTACACAAATACCTTTACTCTTCCTGGTTGGAGGCTTGACTAGGCACCTTTTTTGTTGCTTGTGTAGGTATGGCAATGAAAGACATAGAGTTGTTGAGGATAAACTAATGAGACAGAAGGCTCGGGTCTTGCTTGATGAGGCTGCTTCCTGGTCTCTTCTGTGGTACCTGTATGGCAAAGGTAATTATTGATTCTAACATTGTTTCTATTGAATTAGTGTTCTTATATAAGGTTTAAGGTTGTTGTTGGAATCTGTTGATTTTTGTCTTAATGTTGAATTGTGTTTTCTATCCTGCAGGAGAAGAAGTTCCAGAAGATCTAGTCACGGTGATTTGTCCTTTATAGCTTTGCCACTTACGATTATTTCTATTATGTGCACTAAGGACATTATTTTGAATATATCCTTTTACTTTTCTGTTTGTTTATATGTGTGTGTTAATCACGTACTAAACTATATGAAGTAAAATCTGAAGTTTTATGACAGTTTCCAACAACATCGCACCTGGAGGCTTGTCAATTTGTTGTGGAAGATCATACCGCACAACATTGCCTTCGAATTGTTCAGTGGCTTGAAGGATTAGCCTCTAAAGCCCTTGATTTGGATAACGAGGTGAGGAGTAGTAACTTTCCCACTTTTCCCACCAATGCTTATCCTTTCTCGGGGCTTGGTTTCAGACTTTAAGTCTCATGTTACTTTTCTATCCATTATGAAGAATACCATCTTATGTTCTTTCCGACTAATTTAGCTTGCTTAATTTACTGCCAATAAAAAAAAACTTGTTTAAATTACTTTCCCTGTTGCTTAGTTTTTTCAAGTAGTACACTCATGCATTGTGTTTGACTAGTAAATTTTCCTTTTGCTTTTCCCTGAAGAATGACATCCTTATGTTGGTAATATCGGATTGCCATTTGTGTTTGCTTTCTTTGACCTGAAAGAGCTTTCTTTTAGTCATCATATTATGACGTTGGGCTTTTATAAACATTTATTACATTTAAAATAACTTTTGATTTAATTTGCAGGTACGAGGGTCTCATCTTGGTACTCATCTGCCTAGCTCTGGAATTTGGCATCATACTCAACGGTATTTAAAGAAGGGTGCCTCAAACATGAGGATTATTCAGCACTTGGATTTTGATGCTCCAACACGTGAACACTCACAGCAACTACCTGATGACAAAGTATTCTCTCACAAAGAGCTTTGATTTCTTGCTGAGCTCGTTTAGATTTATTATTACATTTTTCTGTTGAATATTGCTTCTGAAATGATTAGCTCTATTGGATAGGGTTACATTTTATAATTTGAACTTCAGTGGAATAGTTCTTTGCATTGGGCTTATGCGATGTGATATTTATGTCAACAGAAACAAGATGAATCTCTTTTGGAAGATGTCTGGATTCTAGTAAGGGCTGGAAGACTGGAAGAGGCATGCAATCTTTGCCGATCCGCTGGACAGGTATGGTTTATTTTATTTTATTTTTAATTTTGTTTTTGTTTTTTCTTGAGAGAATTCAGTTATAATTTTTTCCCTTTCATGACATAAACTTTGTTCGATAGCCATGGAGGGCGGCAATGTTATGTGCATTTGGAGGATTGGACCACTTTCCATCTGTTGAAGCCTTGATGAAAAATGGCAAGAACAGAAGCCTGCAAGCTGTTGAGCTGGAGAGTGGAATTGGTCATCAATTGCGTCTTTGGAAATGGGCTTCCTATTTTGCATCAGAGGTAGGACGAAATCAAAGATTATCTTATATCCCACGTGATATATGTGTACCTGGTTTCTATCTTGGAACTTTCTCACCTCTTGTTCTTTCCTAGCTCATAAATCAGAATCTATGCACCATGCTATGATAATTCTCATAAACTTCTCGAATTTTTAGAAACAGGATATGCCTTCTGTTGATTGCAAATGTTCTTTTCTTAATAATATTAACAACCTGTGTGTACGATGTATGGTTGATCGATTAACGAGGGTGGTTTTGTCTCGATGAACTGATGGAGTTATTTTTGTGTTGCTGTTATTTAAATTGAAGAGAATTGCAGAGGAAGAAGGTGGGAAGTATGAAACGGCTATATACGCTTCCCAATGTAGTAACTTGAAGCGTATTCTCGCTATTTGCACAGACTGGGAGGTATATTTTTTACTTGAGACTTTGGTTAGTTTCTTTGTGTAAATAAATGAATAAGTATAATTACTAAATTTCCTGTAATAATTTTGCAGTCTGCATGCTGGGCAATGGCCAAGTCATGGCTTCATGTTCAGGTTGACATGGAATTAGTTCGCTCTCAACCAGGTGGAATGGACCAGTTTAAAAGTTATGAAGATGCAATTGAGAAAAGCCCTGGAGAAGGGGTTGGTGTTTCACAGCCAATAGCTGGACCAGAAAACTGGCCACTCCAAGTTTTGAACCAGCAACCTCGAAATATTTCTGCTCTTCTTCAGAAACTCCATTCTAGGTAAATAATATGCAGCTTGCTTGCTTTGTTAACTTCTGAGGTGATGTTATCTAGTAGCTACTATTAATTCTGAAATTTCTGCACATTTTAGTGATGCGGTGCATGAAGCTGTTGCTCGAGGGTGCAAGGAGCAGCATCGACAAATTCAGGTAAAACATAAATTCTTCATATCAAAGGTTTCAATAAATGTTTTTATCTCTGCTGAACATGTTTGCACATTATTAGCTGGTTTCCCTAACCCGACACTGTTGAATAGATGAATCTTATGCTAGGAGATATACCACGTGTTCTGGACCTCATATGGTCATGGATATCACCTTCTGAAGATGACCGAAATGTCTTCAGGTAAATTCCTATAACTTGTAGCCATCATGGCCATTACTTGAACTGTATAAAACCTTTTGTACCCAATTTGGATTGCTCTTGTCAGGCCTCATGGTGATCCACAGATGATTCGGTTTGGTGCACATTTGGTCCTTGTGCTTAGATATCTACTTGCAGAAGAAATGAAGGATGCCTTCAAAGAGAAGATAATGACTCTTGGTGATCTCATTCTTCACATGTATGTGATTATGTTACTTCCTCTATCATCGATTAATGTTCTTGGTTGATAATTTCATCACTAGTAATAGCTAATAACAGTAGGAAAATAAAATTTTAGGTACGTAATGTATCTATTTTCAAAGCAACATGAGGAGTTGGTGGGAATCTATGCTTCTCAGCTTGCACGTCATCGTTGCATTGATCTCTTTGTGCATATGATGGAGTTGAGGCTCAATGGAAGGTCGATTTTCAAAGCACATCTATGCTATCTTCCTCTATGTAACCTTTTCATTCTTTAATTTAATTTGTTATTGTCAATTAGCTGTATTTAAGCACCTCTGATATGATATACTTGGTTGGAAGAAATTATATAATAAGCTGTTGATTAGAACTGCCTTCGAACTTTGTTAAATAAAATTTCTCTAGTTGTTGATTTTGTTTTGTGGCAATGCTAGTTGCTTCATTATTTTGTATCTTATGGTGTCATTCTTCTTTGCATGCTACAGTGTCTATGTCAGATATAAAATTTTCCTCTCAGCTATAGAGAACTTGCCATTTGCTGCTGGTGATGAATCAAAAGGCAGTTTTGAAGAAATCATTGAGAGGTTTTTCTCTATTCCTGTTGTGCACGCACTTATTTTAAGAAAGACTGTTTGAGTTCTGTAATGTTATTTCCAAAATAGAACGTGCATATTCATCTATAACTAATTGATATGAACAGGGTTCTTTCAAGATCAAGAGAAACAAAAGTTGGAAAATATGAAGAGTCGTCCGATGTGGCAGAGCAGCACCGGTTACAGAGTCTGCAGAAAGCTAAGGTGATTCAGTGGCTCTGCTTTACACCTCCATCCACAATCAACGATGCTAAAACTGTTAGTGATAAACTTCTTCTCCGAGCATTGATGCACAGGTACTTGATTTTTATACTTTTTACCATCCTTGAAAAGAAATTTATGCATTCTAAATGAAAAGACAAGAGTTTTCTGGTATTAAGAGCTTCTCTTCCCATGACTTACAAAAAAAAAACAAAAAAACAAAAGAGCTTATCTTTCCGTGACAATGAATGCGAATCATTCTGACCTGTGGGGCGGGTGTGTCTTTGCTTGTTGTCTACAGCAATGTGCTGTTCAGGGAGTTTGCTCTTATATCTATGTGGAGGGTGCCGGCAATGCCCCTTGGGGCCCACACTTTGCTTAGCTTACTTGCTGAGCCACTAAATCAGCTGACAGAAACTCTTTTTTCTGCCAAGGATCATGATGTTTCTGAAAATTTGAAGGAGTTTAATGACTGGGTAAGCTTCTGAAATTTTGTGCCACATTTTGTGATAGCAGTCTATCTATTCATTTGATATATACCATGATTTTTTAAGATTACATTCTCATATAACCAATTATCATTGATCAGAGCGAGTACTACTCTTGTGATGCAACTTATCGCAACTGGCTGAAAATTGATTTAGAGAATGCAGAAATTCCTTCTCCTGAACTATCAATTGAGGAAAAACAAAGGGCTGTTTCAGCAGCCAGGGAAACATTAGATTCATCATTGCCGCTGCTACAAAGTAAGTTGATTCATCTTTCCCTTAAGTTCTTCTACCCTTCTTGGACCATAATTATTAATTAATTATTTTAACAGGAAAGGAAAATCCTTGGATGGTTTTTGCTGAAGACTCTGTATATGAAAACACAGAGCCTGTATTCCTTGAACTGCATGCCACTGCAATGCTTTGTCTGCCTTCTGGGGAATGCATGTCTCCAGATGCCACCTTGTGCACTACACTAATGAGTGCCCTTTACTCTTCTGTGAGCGAGGATGTTGTGCTTAATCGCCAATTAATGGTATGTTTCTTTAATCTTCGTACTGTTTGCTAGCTAATAGTATTATTGCTTAGGATAAGTTTCACCAACATCCATTGGGCTGAGTGGTAAGGAGCTCGGTGCCCTTTAAGCAAGGTCTTGAGTTCGAGCCTTGTGGATGGAAAGGATGGTGTTGGGAGAGCTCTCCCCCAGTGTGGGTCCGACAGAAACTCGGGGTGGTTGCACACTTTAAGCACCATTTTTTTTTGATTAGGATAAATTTCCCATGTTTGGCAGAACAGAATATTTAGCAATCAACAATTCCTAATTGTATAAGCATTTTTTGTACTGTCTTCAATTTTTTGGGTACTGTCATCAATTTGCCTTTGCAGGTTTCCTTATATATTATTTTGGTGGACAGGTGAATGTCTCTGTCTCGGGAATGGATAGTTACTGCATCGAGGTTGTACTTCGCTGCTTGGCAACAGATGGTGATGGAATTGGGCCACATGAACTCAATGATGGTGGTGTTCTTGCGACCGTAATTGCATCTGCCTTCAAAGGTAGCAGACTGTTGTTTTTTGTTTTTATTTTTATTTCACCCCTCAGGAGTTGCATTTAGTATTGCATTTGTGAAATAACGGAGTACTGAAATCTGATGTATATAGTGGGACATAAAAACACTCATTGGTTTGTCTTACTGTGCCAGTGAGATGTTCACACTGGTCCTCCCAACCCTTGGTTAAGGGCACATGGGGCCGGGTGAGGCTGTGAGGGGATCAATACTGTTTTTTTATCCTTTAGTGCAAGTAAAAATAGTACACTAATGATTAAACTAGAATATGATACCAGTGGATTTAAAATCATTTGAAATTATAATACCATATCTGATCATTGAAGGTGAGCTTGTACGATTTCAAGCTGGAGTAACAATGGAAATCTCTCGATTAGATGCCTGGTATTCAAACAGTGATGGTTCATTGGAGAATCCAGCTACATATATTGTGAGGGGCCTCTGCTGTCGGTGTTGCATTCCAGAAATCATTCTTCGGTGTATGCAGGTACATGCTTATATTCCACAACAGTAATTCCTTTTGAAGCTCTCTTTCCTTATATGAATCTCATTCACTTCTCATCTCTATTTTGAGATTTTCTTTTTTACCCTGACTAGTAGAAAGAAGTTCTTCAAGGGAAACGCAAGGGACATGATAATTTTTTTTAATTCTTGATTTTATCATATTGGCAGGTCTCTGTTTCACTCGTCGAGTCTGGCAATCTACCTGAAGGCCATGATGAGTTAATTGAACTTGTGGCATGCCCTGAAACTGGATATCTCCATTTGTTTAGTCAGCATCAATTGCAGGTAAAGATAACTATTATTTATTTTTCTTCACTCGTGAAGACATATGATGAATATTTTAGGTGCTCTACACTTCCACATCTGCTTTCACATCATTTGCTAGGTATACACATTTTCAATTGCACTTGCTTTTGTTATTAGGGATTTTTATGATCATATGTTAAATTCTCAAAGGGCCACATTTTACATTGAAAATTTTGGGATATTGTTTTTTAAAAATCCTTCACTGACAATGTTGAAATTGTTTCCTTTATTTATTTATTTTTTTTTTTTTTTTTGGGTCCTTCAGGAATTCTTGTTATATGAAAGAGAATACTCGATATGCAAAATGGTGGACCTATAGGAGGAACCGTCTCTTGATTTTTGTGTTGTAAAAGATTAAATTGTGTTGAATATTTATGCTGTAAAATGGTTGACCTAGTTAAGGATGTCTGAACTTGCTGAAAACTGAACAAAAGAATGTAATCTGAGGTTGAAGGATGTGATTCAGAGCAAACGTAACGAACTACAATCAGCAAGTTCATGGGCAACATTTTGGTTTTTCTCACATATTATACTCTATATTTGCTCTGAGATTGCTTACTCAATACATTTTGTAAATGTCACAACTAGTATGATGTTAAAGTGGAACTTTTTTCTCTATTTACCTTGATATATAACTCAATTTGACTCAAAAAAAAATAAAATAAAATAAAAAATTAATTAAATGATTTCAATTTTTGTGGGACAAATGGAGTATATTTATTCTTTTATGAAGCATGCTATTCCTGAGATATGTCGCGTACAATACCATTAAAAGTGATATTCAATTAAAAATAATTATTTTTTTATGTTAAATGTTATTTTATCTGCGTAAAAAATCTCATAGTCAACGAAAATTCATAAATTAAAAGCAATTATTCAATTAAAAGTAATTAAGTCTTTCATGTAAATATACAAATTCACCACAATGGTTGAAGATGACAACGTCCACAATTCCAAGGAAAGATATCTAGTTGACGAATTTTTTCCGTTTTTGTTATTCATTCATGCTTGATCCCATTAGTATCTATTTGGTTGCGTGGTCGAGTAGAAGGAACTTGATTTTTTGTGCACAAGATTTTGAGTTTGAAATTCGTGTACAGTAAAAATATGATATTAGGAGAGTTTCTCCTTATGTTTTCGACAAAAGCTTGATCCCGAATTAGTTGAATTCCAAATGAGATATTAGATACCGGGAGCGGAACCAAAAAAAATAAAATATACGTGCCAACAAATAAAACGAATCTAGCCTCTTCTTTCTGAATTCCAAACACGTCTATTAGACATAAAAAATTGATATGAAGTCCTTAACAAGTCCGGCTAGGGTACATCAAGTGGTTTTGATGTACCATTGCATTAATTTTTTAAAATTTTTATGAATAGAATATATTATGCAACGACCAATTATATATTAACAAAACAATAATATTATGTGTATTAATAAATACACTAATAAAACCTTATGGTTCTTGCTACCATATATTCTTGCTAGATTTTTATTTGTACTTTTTTTAAATGGTGCTTGATGATAGTTGTAAAGAAGAGAATATGATTGGATTAATATATATATATATTTTTTAAATGAAAATGATGTTGCTAGATTTGTAATTTTTTTGAGAATAAACTATACAGTAATTACTATTAGAATAAATTAGTT
>JAUMHB010035499.1:0-15851 GCA_032359685.1 Pittosporum tobira | reverse complement strand
GATGTAATTGATGTAATGGACGATTATAGGATGTAATGTAATAGCTCATTTAAGATAAAATTATAATGATTATAATTGATGTGACATACTATCTTAAATTAACTTTATGCACTACATTCATATATTTAATAAACCAAACATAATATAAGATGTAATGTAATAATGTTAGCATTATTACGGGAATACCAAGTAAGAACCTAACAAGCAGATTGTAATTATCACTATTAGGGAATTATTATTTTTATACATTTTTTTTTTTAATTTCTACACGTGTAATTCATATTTTAATCAATTTTAATAAATAAAAGTTTTTAAAATATGAGTCTTACGTGTGAAAATAACAAAAAAAAATGAAAATAATACTTCCCGTTACAACTCTATTAGATCACAAGCGTAAGCTATTATATTACAACCAATTTCTATTCGGCGAACAAACATCACTTGGTATTCGTATAATAATGATAATTAATATTATTATATTATATTTTAAATTATGTTTGGGTCACTAAATATGCAAATGTAATACAATGAATAAATTTAATTTTAAATCACTGGGTCACATTAAGTGTAATCTCTATATATATAGTTTGGCCTTATCCGAGCTATTACATTACAATAGTAATAAAGTATTATATCAAATTGAGGATGTAACGAAAAGCATCACGTGTAATATAATATAAATTACATCCCTAATGCATTATTGCATTACATAAGTGAACCGAAAAATAAAGACGTCACATCAATGTAATAGCATGTTACGTTACAATGCTATTACGTTGATGCAATGTGATTCAAAAATTTATTTAATTACAAGATTCATATAATAAAAATATATATATATATTTTAAAAGTAGATATATGATTTGTTTGGTATAGCTTATCAAATTCAATTTGAAATTTAAATCCAACGTTAAACGTTTATTGAAGTTAAATTTGAGGTGCAAACTCAATTTTTTGAATTTATATTTAACGTATTAATTTTTTTTACTATGCTTAAATTCTATAATATTTAAACGATCAATAAACTACTACTAAACAAGCAAGCAGGTATGTAGCCAGTTGGAATTTCTAATGAGCTACACTAATAATAAGCAAGAAAATTACAGCTCGGCAAAAAGAAATGGCTTCCAGTTCAGTTACGGAGCTAGTACAAGCAGTGAAGAGACCTCGAGCACCGAGTGAATCCACAAATATTAGACCCATATCAACCAGAAAATCTGAACCGGGTAGTGATCAGGAGCGGTTGGACGCGTTAGGGAGGCGAAACACAGAAAATATGGTTCCTGCTCATCCTCCTCCTCCTCCTCCTCCGAGGAGAAATTCTCACGCTGGTGTTCGGAGCTCCATGGAACGGATCAATGAATTACCCGAAAAGAAACCCAAGAAAACTGCACGGCGTTCATTCATGGGGTACGTATACGTGCTACTTGCATGCATGCACGTCAAAATCCTATTTTGAAATTTTATAAAGATTAATGCCACATATTGCCATAAATTTACGACAAATTTTTAATTGTCACTTGTTTTTAAATACTAAGGTGAATAAGATATATCTATAAGATTATAACTTAAGTTTTATCCTCCAAATATATTGATTTTTTTAGTGTAATTTGTGTTATTTTATGTTATCGTAATAAAACTTGAACTTTTCCCATATATATGCTTATTTTTTATGAACTTTTTGTGGAGTATTTGGTGTATATATTTAAGCGTTTGAGGGACTTAAAAAAAATAAAAACTCGATCAACAAATTAAATATTTAAATTAGTTCTAGTCAATTTACAAAATACATTAAATATCAAAACTAATTTGAATGTCTTTGATTTTAAGTAATGTAGAAGTCAACGACATTGTACATTACATAAACAATATTGTTACTAGGTACTAATTGTGCTTTTTGAAAATTTAATAAATTCACATAATAATAATTTAAATTTTAGGATTTCGTAATCGATTAGGATCAAATATGACTAATTATAATTAAGGGAAATTAACCTTTGGTTTTTATATATGTAGGATTATTAAGAAAAAACGTGCTAGTAGCGAGGATGACGATGAGTTTGATAATGGATTACTCCTAAGTGGGGATGATGGTGATGATGAGAGTGAGGAGGACGATGAGCGGCCGGAGAGCATGGATGACAAAGTAAGACAGAAGGAAAAGAGAAAAGGTCTTGATCTGGCTACAACGCTTGAACGTATAGAGAAAAACTTTGTCATCACCGATCCAAGGCTGCCGGATAATCCCATTGTAAGATCACTTTACTGTATTTATTTATTTACACAAAGTGGTGTTGGTTTACTTACTCCTTTTTTTTTTTAATGGTTTTCAATAAAAATGAGTATTATTTTAAATTTTTCTAATTAATTTATAGAGGAATAATACTTGAACAAGAAAATTGTATTTTTTTTGGTGGGACAAAGAAGAGTTTGTTTAATTGAGAGTATGTTACGTTAATTTAAAAGTATTTTTAAGTTAAAATTTGACTTTTTTTGGATATTTTGTTGTCATTTAGAAGTACTTTCAAGTATTAGATATTTAGGTTCCAAGTGTTTTTGGTAAATGCTGAAAAATTGTATTTTTAAAGTGCGCTGGTACTAAAAACTAAAATAATTTGATGTATATGAAAAGTTGTTCATAAATTGTTTAATGTGAAAATTAATTAAATAATTTTTTGCTTTTCAAAAATATTTTTATCTTTAGTTAATCAGACACTTCCAATTTTATTTTCTAGCTAAAGAACTTGTGTTAAAATCTCTATTATTAAAAATACTTCATTCCACACCGCAATGTAACATAATTTAATTTAATTAATTTAATTTTTTTAACAGTAAATACTGATAATGACTTAAATTTTCAGATATTTGCGTCCGACAGCTTCTTGGAGTTGACAGAGTATAGTCGTGAAGAAATCTTGGGAAGAAATTGCAGGTGCAATATTTTTCCTTTTGGGAATTAAGTAAACCAGTATGAGAGAATGCCTTAACTTGATTTAGAAAGTGTTGGTTGGCTAGATATTAAACTATATATATCTCCACGAACCATGTGTTCCCCAAATTCATTCTGATTTCTGAAATTCTGGTTTCTTGGGGTTGCATATTTACAGGTTTCTTCAGGGACCAGAAACTGATCCAGCCACTGTGAGGAAAATAAGGGATGCAATTGATAACCAAAAGGATGTTACTGTTCAGCTCATCAACTACACTAAAACTGGTATTTATTATTATTATTATTATTATTATTTGGGCTTATTTCATTTCCATATTCAAGAATCAAGAATCATGGTGAGTACTCCTTCAATTCCACGAAAAGAATCCCTTTTGAAAAATTCGTGAATATTGAGGATACATTTTTATTTGATTTTTATGCCTTGGTTTAGTAATGATGGCGTGGTAATGTAATTGTCATGGTAAATTAACAAATTTTAGAAAATTAACAAATGAGACTCTTTTTGTTGAAAACGGACTAAGAGAGTAGCATACTTTGTAACACACACCACACCACCACAACAAAACACACACACAGAGAGCAGCAGCTCTTTGTGATTTTTCTGTGTTCAATTAATGTTAGAGCTACTTCTGTAGTTAAATGTTAAGTGAAGAATCCATTTACCTTCCTTGAAGGTCTAAATATACATTATTCTGTGTTCTGCATTCATAATTTTTTTCTCATTTTAAAATTATCCAGGCAAAAAATTCTGGAATCTGTTCCATCTGCAGCCTATGCGTGATCAAAAGGTATAGTTCTTAATATAATCATTCGAGGGTCTCTTGAATATGTTTTGAGGCTTGGAAAGTTACTTAAATTAAGCTAAAAGTCATCAGTTGTCAATTATGCATGCTCAGATTTACCAATATTTTTTGGTGTACAGGGAGAAGTGCAGTATTTTATTGGGGTGCAACTAGATGGAAGTCAACATGTTGAGCCACTTCACAATTGTATCGCGGAGACTGCTGCAAAAAAGAGTGCAAAACAGGTCTTGACTTTAAGCTACATCTTTTATTGCTTTTGATAAGTAGTAAAATTCTTTTTTTTTTCCTTTTCTTTTCCAATATTCTTTTTTGTCTAATTTCAGGTGAAAGAAACCGCAGAAAATGTCGATGAAGCAGTGAGAGAGCTTCCAGATGCTAATTCGGTAATGCCCTCATGTTAAAACATTGAAACTATCTACTTACAGATTATTGACGAAGGCCATTTTTATGGAAATCATAGACAATTTCCAGATTTTTATTTGTGACACCCTCTATTTTCCATATGCAGAAACCAGAAGATTTGTGGAATAACTATTCAAAGACGGTTCATCCAAAGCCTCATAGAAAGGACAGCCCATCTTGGAGAGCTATGCAAAAGGTACATGTATAAATCTTCATAATTTTGACTAAATGGGAGAATCAAGGGCTCAAATGTTAAAAAAAAGTTGATCAGACTTTTGAAAAAGTAAAATAGAATTTGAGGGTTAAAATTACTCCATCCTTTTCCTTGTCACAGTTAACTAGCTAATCATCTAACCTCACGTTTTACCTCTTGCAATATCTTTCGGAATTTCCACATTTTTTTTGTCTTAGGCATTGTTCTTGCTTATGGTCTCATGGAAATGATCTTGTTAGTATTATGTTCTGTTTACCTGGTCCAAACTTTCCAGATTCTGAATAGCGGAGAACAACTAGGCTTGAAGCATTTTAGGCCAATAAAACCTTTGGGATCTGGTGATACTGGAAGGTTTGTCTTCTTGCAGTATTATAGTACTTTTTGAAACAAATAATCAGGAATTTTTATTTGTTATGAGACTTCCTAGCTAGTTTTTACTCAGTCTTGGTATATACATAAGGTATAAGGATAATTTCTTGGCATGGCAGTGTGCATTTGGTGGAATTGGGCGACACTGGTGAATTATTTGCAATGAAAGCAATGGATAAAGGTGTTATGCTCAATCGCAACAAGGTATCTAAATTGGACTGCAAAATTTAATTTACCGAACATGTTTAAATTCTTCTTTCTGATTTTGTTATGAGAAAAATGAAGTGCATCCTACAAATTACGTCGTTTTTCAATGCCTAAGTTGTTACTCGATATCAAATTTAAGATCAGATCATAAGCCGTTCTACTTCTACTGCTGCCCTGTTTTCATACGCTTTATAAAATTCATGTTTTCCATTCCTGCAGGTCCATAGAGCTTGTGCAGAAAGAGAGATCCTAGACATGTTGGATCACCCTTTTCTTCCAGCTTTATATGCTTCATTTCAGGTTAGAGGAAACTAATTAAAATTATTTCACGTTTATTGGAAACGTATCATTCTGTTTCACTTTCTAGATGTAAGTATGATATGCTTGCAGTCGTTAACTTACAAATTTAGTTGTTTTGCTGGCTTCCACTTTTCAGATAAGAAGTTTTTTTCCCTAAATATTTTGCAGACGAAAACACACATTTGTCTGATAACTGATTACTGTCCCGGGGGAGAGCTTTTCTTACTTTTGGACAGGCAACCAACAAAGGTTTTGAAGGAAGATGCTGTAAGGTAATACAAATATAAGATATAAGTGTATAAATTTCTTTCATTACTACAAAACATAGTTTATATTTTTTAATCCTCTTATTATCATATAAACTGTATATTACTATATTTTCCTTCATATACTGATAATTGCAGACCTGTTAGAGCCAATTATGAGATTTTGACATGAAAATTTTTTGCTTGTAGATTTTTTGCTGCCGAAGTAGTTGTGGCATTGGAGTACCTTCACTGTCAAGGTACATCTCATGTTCATTGTGCTTTCTTTTGTCAGGTGGAAAACTTATTAACATAAAGCCTAATATACTAAAGCCTAATGACGTTCTGAAACTACCGTTTCCTTTTTCTTCCTCAGGTATAATCTACAGGGATTTAAAGCCTGAAAATGTATTGATCCAGAGCAACGGGCACGTGGCATTGACAGATTTTGATTTGTCCTGTTTGACATCCTGCAAGCCACAGGTGTCTCTTATTTTAGGCTATGAAGTTCACGGTGGTACAGAATTATGGTTGAAGAATCTGTTGACCTAGTAGTTTTTCTTTTCTTTTCTTTTTGCAGCTTTTAATTCGGGAAACAACTAACAAGAAAAAGCGTCAGAAAGGTCAACAGAATCCAATCTTTATGGCTGAACCGATGCGAGCATCAAATTCTTTTGTTGGAACAGAAGAGTACATAGCTCCGGTTTGTTCATTTCTAATCATCTCTATCCCCATTTTTCATCTGTATTGATGATTGAAGGATTTCATGATTTAACATAGGAGGAAAAGACCTTTTAATGAAACTTAATAATACTTTATGCATTTCACGGAAAGAGTCTCATTTGCCAAACTTTAAAGATATATATTTATTCAATGTTCGCCCCTAAATATAATGCATGCTTAGTTTTAGTAGTAGTGACATAAATGTGACTTTTTATGGAATTGAGGGAGTAATAATTTTCTTCATTTATGTCCTCCAAATCTGATTGGAAATTGTTTTCGGATATGTAGGAAATTATAGCAGGAGCAGGTCATACTAGTGCAGTGGACTGGTGGGCTCTTGGTAAGTATTCCTTTCAGCTTTCATCATTTATTGAAATCAGATATGACATTGAAGCCACAGTAGCTACACTGAATTATATTTTGCAAAGCTGTAAGATCAATATTTTTAGACAAAACGACGTCATTTTATTAAAAATGGGTAACAACACGACGTCATTTTGTTAAAAATATTGATCCTGATACAATGCAGTAGATCTCCTTTTTCTCATAGATTATTAATTTAGTTTATATATTCTCTGAGAAGCATCCTCATTACTTCAACCAGAAGTTTAATTTTTTTTGTTTGGATTAGACAAATCACGTTTTAAAGTAATGAAATTACATAGATGTAGTACAAACATGAAACTTATATGCTTGCACACTCCTCCTTTGGCTGATTGACTGCTGGTTTCCTTGATATATATATATACAGGTATTCTCTTATACGAAATGCTATATGGATATACACCATTTAGGGGAAAGACAAGGCAAAGGACATTTGCCAACGTTCTACGTAAAGATCTTAAATTTCCAGGAAGTAAAGTGGTGAGATCTCTGGTTATATTTTTATAATGAAATGATAAATATCATAGTGTTTTACGGTACTAAAACAGAAACGTATTTCTAATTTTGGAACGTACCAAAAAAGACTCTAATTTTGGAAACTAGGCACAGAGTACTGTGGGTTAAAATAGACATGCTGCCCTCATGTTGCTGGTTTTGCGATGATGGGAATGCTATACAACATTTAACTAAATACCTTTTCTCTTGGTGCAGGTAAGTCTACCGGCGAAGCAGTTTATATATCGGTTGTTACATAGAGATCCTAAAAACAGACTGGGATCACGCGAAGGTGCTAACGAAATTAAGCAACATCCTTTCTTCCGGGGGATCAATTGGGCTTTAGTTCGTTGTCAGGTATTAACAATAACTAATATGGAATTTGAAGCAAAAATTAATTTAGTTTTAAAAGATCGTACCCAACGTAGAACGTTCCGCTATTAGCATTTTGGCCTCGTAGACTTGGCTAAAAAAATTGACTTTTTCGATTTTTTTTATTTATAATTTTAATAATTTAGTGAGTATTGTATATGCATCATTTCTTCAGAAACCTCCGAAGCTCGATGCTCCGGTTTTTGGGACGACGGAGAATGAAACGGACGTTAAAGCGATCGACCCCGGGCTACAAGATTTGCAGACAAATGTTTTCTGAAAGGTTTCTCTTTGCACGTAGGTTAATTATTTGTGTTTCTTTCAAGTTCATTCTGTGCTTCATTTTGAAGGTATATATGGAGTTGCTTGTGTGACAGACACCATTCATATTTTGACTGTTATTTATTATACCAAGCAAATTAAAAATTCATAATTGTTGGAAAATTACATAGTTAGCAAAATTAAACAGAAATTAATGAGTATGTTGTTAGTCATTGAGAAACTTCCACCACTTGGGTAATCAATTATTAGGTTCGTTCTAAAATTAGAATTTATTTTTTATATTAGTAATAAAAAATTATGGTATTATAAATTTATCATTTTATTATAAAAATCTATTTTTATGTTAATACTACTAAGATATGAGTAAAAGACATATAAATTTGATCTCATATAATTTATATGATGTCACTTTAAATACGATGTACTTTGATATTTTATTGAATAATATAACTGCATGGATGTTAAGAGCAAGCTAAGAGATTGGAATAGGAAATTTTTTATTCAATTTAGAGTTGTAGACCATCATTATTATAACAGTGCTTCAATTTATTTTACACTGTTATAATAATGGTGTTCCACAATATGTTCTAATAATTAAAATGCTCTAAACATCCATACAATTGGATTATTTATTAAATGATTAAAACAACTGTTCTAAAATTCGGCTTAGGCAGCTGCCTAGACGTTCTTAGAAGTAAAACGAGTCAAGTAGCTCAAAATCAGTCAAAAAATCGAGTTGGGCAATTAGGCGGCCGACTAGTCGGGTTGAGTGGCAGACTAGGCGGGTTGGGCGGATTTGGAAGAGTCAAACTTGCAATGCGGTCAACTTTTTTTATTATTTTATTATTTTTTTATTTTGGCCTACTCACTTTTATTTCCTAAGTTATTTCTTTGATACTTTATCATGACTAAAATTTATAAGTTAAAAGAAAAAACACTTCATCATTAATTTTTTTTTCTATGCATTAAAATATTGTACACTACGTATAACTTGTTAACAATAAATTCTATTAAACACTCTAAATTATATCAATAAACTATGATAAAAATGTTGTAAGGTCATACCGTCGTCGTTTTGTATGGTTTGGAATGATGTTCCAGTTGTGTTTGTTTGATAAAAATGACCGAAATATTATAAACTCAAATTTTAAAATTAAAATTTAATTTATCAAATATAATTTTTTATTACATTTAAATTTTATAATTTTTAAACGTCACCGTCAAACTAACGCTTTCCTGAACCTCCGCTTTCTACGGAAGGGTAAATTAGTTCATGTTGGGTGTGGTTAGTGGCCCCTAAAAATCAGAGGAAAATTCACAAATGTCTCAAAAAAAGTAAAAATAGTTGTTGGTTGGTGGACCTAACATGGCTGCACAAACTTTTCTGTCAGTAGCCAACCTCCAACTACTTAAGTACGGCTATAGTAAAGTTTGTAATATTTTTTTAAAAACGTCTTATGGTTTTTATAATATTTTTAATTAAAATTAAAAACAAAATAGCTAGCTCAATTATTTTTACTTTTTAAAATTCATGTAAAAATAGAATAACAATCATTATTATTATTTAATTTTTTTCATACAAAATGTCTTTTATTTTCAGTGTTTTAAAAATCGATAGACGAATTTAGATAGTAAAAAAAAATAAAATTAACATCTATTCAATCATAATCACATACTAATTGAATATGAACAGAAATTAATCAATTTTAAACTGTTCAATTAATTTAAATATTAAAAAATTATTTAAAATTTAATTTAAAATTAATTGAAACTAGAGGAAATTTTTAGAATTCAATTCAAAAATATAACAATAATTTTGGTGTTTAGTTTGTTATTAATATTTTTTTTTCCAAATATCTAAATAGTTTAATGTTATAAAAACTATGCAAGGAATTGAGTGGACTTTACAGTCATCAATGTACTTGAGCACTAACAATAATTATGTCTCCTTGGACAGAGAGAAAATGACAAAATGTCAGTCATTTTTTTTTAAAGCCAGAGGCAATAAAAAATTTAAAAGATTGATAATTTTTATCAAAAAAATTATCTTTTAACAACCAAATACAATTATTTAAACTCAATTTACAAATAAATTCTAAAAATATGTGATATTCTATCCGTTTTTAAATAATAATTTTTAATGAATTTTTTTTGTTTTATTTTAAATGTGACATAATTAAAATATTTATTATTACGTTAGATAGTTGAATACTTAAATTTGATTAATTATTATCTAATTTTAATTAATTATTTTTTCAATACAAATTTTTCTCTCAATTATCTAAACTCTGCTTAAGGATTTTAGAAGCGTGTAACAATTTTTAAAACGATGCTTAATGATAAAGTAGGCTGTGTATTATAGCCATTTATAGGGAGTATGCTTCTACGAGCAAGCTGCTTGCAACTGCCAAAGCGTGCATAAATGTACTCAAAATATCATCTCCTCCATCCCGCCATTATTTTACTGGAACCGTTATTATAGTTTAATCTCCTTCATCAATTTCAAGTCCCCACTCATAACCTACACCAGATCCAAAGCAAACCCTCACACTCCCCTCTTCCCTTTTCTTGGATTCTCTCTCTCTCTCTCTCTCACACACACACACACACACACACACACGGGGGGAGAGCTCATTCATTGCCGAAACTCACCAAACTCATCTCTTTTAGCCTCCTTTTTCACTTTCTTGATCTATCAATGGCCTCTGAAAACAACAACAATAACAAATCGAAGCAACAAGTATCAACAATGATTAAACAAGGGTTTATCCAAGAACCCTTCTTCTCTTCTCCCTCTCCACCCAAAATCCCAATAACCACTCTATCCCCTACAACCCGCCCGAGTCCGACCCGGCCCAGCACGACCCTCTTCGAAATGATGTCTGAGGAACAAACCCGAGACTCCAAGTACACCAAGGCGCAGGAACGAATTTCTAGGATTTTGGCCGACGCCCCCTTTCGGAACCCGGGCGATTGGGGTTTAGGGTTTGGGGACGTGAAGCTGACGGTGACGGCGCGCGATGGGTTCACTGTATCCATGGATGTGCACCGGAGCGTGCTATCTGACCGGAGCCGGTTCTTTAAGGAGAAGCTGAAGCGGAGCGGGGCGGCAGCCGCGGTGGAGATTTGTGATTGTGATGATGTGGAGGTGTATGTGGAGACTCTGGTGTTGATGTATTGTGAGGATTTGAAGAGGAGGCTGATTGGGGGCAATGTGGACAAGATCTTGGGATTGCTGAAGGTGGGCTAAGGCTAATTTGGTAATTATGTTATGTAATTCATGTTGAAAATGCAGTAGTTCATGAAAATTTTATGATTCATGTTAAATCCTAGGTAGAAATATGATATCATATTAATTGAATACTATCATTTGATTTGAACTGGTTTTGTTTTATTTTATGTGATTGTCATTGATATAGCTGAATAGTCAGTTTAATTATGTATGCTACGATTCATTTAATTGGAGCTGACTAAATTGGAATGGTTCTGTTCTTTTCTGAAGGGGATAAACCACAAGCCTTTACGGCAAATATGCAAGATAAAATTATATACTTGGCTTAATAAGATGTCCTTATAAGAGAAATAAGTAGATGTACTCAGTGTGGGCTTTGTCCATTTGAGCATAATCATAACTCAGAAGGCTATCTGAAGCATGACTACATGTCAGATGACTACGATTACGAATACGACACTTTAAGATATCTTTTGAACTTGGAAAACAATGAGGAAAGGGAAAAAATGGAAGTCAAAATTATATGTGAAAAACAAAAAGGAACAATCTTAATGAATAGAAATCCCTGTTATTTATACTTAAAAGTAAAGGTCAGATCGAGAATTATGTGAAATCGTTCTTCCAATTTTTGGATTTCCTTTTTTTTTTCCTTTCCTTCCTGCTCATACTCTTTCTCTCGTGTTTTAAAGTTCAAAGTTCAAACATAGCTGAAGAGGATTCTTTACTTTTGAATCATTTATTCGTGTACTTGCTTTTGAAACAGAGAAGAAACAAACTGATGTTGAATTTTATTTATTGATATGAATATGTTTCAGTTATTAATCCTAACAGTACTTTGTTCTGCACATAACTCCATCTTATAGAGCCCTGTTGCAGGTATCAGCAGCAATAGTGTTTGATGCCGGCATAACTTCTTGCTTGGAATATCTTGAAGCAGTTCCGTGGTCTGCAGAAGAAGAGGAGAGAGTGGTATCTGAACTCGGTCAACTTCAGCTTAACAATTCCATGACTGATGTATTGCAGAGAATCTCACCTGAACCGTCCACTTCTTCAAGAGCCGATGACATCTCCCTAAGACTGTTAAGTGGTGTTTTAAATGGAAAAGATGACAAGGCACGTCGAGAAATGAAAACCCTAATTTCTCGATTGCTTAGAGAAGATGATAGGCTTGAAATCTCAAAGGACACTCTTTATACTCTTTGCCATAGATGTTTAAGTTCTCTTATTTTAGGCTTATCTGAAGCTACATGTGTTGATGAAAGCAAGCAAGATAGAGGAGTTTTAATGGGTGAGATCGCTCGAGAAGCTGATAATATACAATGGATCATAGATATTTTAATTGACAGAAAAATGGGGTGTGAATTCGTGAAATTATGGGCTGATCAGAAGGAGCTTGCGAATCTTCATTCGAAAATCTCTGTTGTGTATCGACATGAAATTAGTAGGATTACTGCACAACTTTGTATTGCGATTGGGAGAGGACATATTTTGGTGCCTAAAGATACTCGGTATTCTCTGCTTTCAACTTGGTTGGAAGCTCTTTATGACGATTTTGGGTGGATGAGGAGGGCTTCTCGGTCGGTTGACAGGAAATTGGTTGAGGATGGATTAAGCCAGACGATTCTTACTCTGCCGTTGGCTCAGCAACAAGGAATTCTTCTTAATTGGTTTGACCGGTTTCTTAATAAAGGCGATGACTGTCCCAATATTCAGAGAGCATTTGAAGTCTGGTGGCGGAGAGCTTTCATCAGACAATATGTGCCCGATTCTCAGTTGCAGATAACCATTTGTGATTACCCAAATTGAGTGGTAGGTTTCCTAATATCCAAACCGAATGCTCTGAGGTCCAACCCTTTATTGTATATATGAAGAGTCATTCTTTCTGCCAAGCCATATACACGTTTGGTTGTTTGAAAATATTTGTCACAATAACACCTTTTGGATTGTAAAACGATGTAATACTTGTGGTTATTGATACCCAAAAGTAGCCAAAATTGTAAAGGAATTGATCAATTCTTTGCTATTTGAAAGAAGTTTTTGTTGATAATTTTATCGCAGCATTCCTTTTGAATTTTTTATTGTTGATGCTGATTTGTCTGCAAGACGTGGCTAAGACGCCTTAATTCTTTTCTAATAAATGTGTTAACCGATCCTCATTCCTCCGCTTGGACTTTATTCTCTATTTTTCTTTGATTTTTGCTTGAGATGGTTGATGGTTGTTTGAGTACTCATAACAGAATTATGGTGAAGCCATAGTGAGTATTTCCCTTGAAGGAGAATTTAGATATCGAAGACTCCCTAATAGGTAGCATTTTCTTAGCATGGCTATCTTCCTTGGAGGCAATGTTAACATCGTTAAATCTCTCGAAATTTTAGGAAGTTTCTCATTTGCTTCTGCATTATGGCCTCGCTAAAGAAGTCTGGGTACGGTGTTTATGGCAGGACAATGATGTGGAATTTATTTTGGCCTTCGATTTGTTACTTCTACTTGTTTTTCAGGTCGAGCACGAGCTTGAGCTTGCCCTTTTTTGGCTCAAGTTATTAAGCTGATTTGTTAATTTCTAGCAGACATTGAGGGGGGAAGGACAAGGAGAACCAGTGTTGAAGACTTCAACAGCTTTGCCAAATGCTTGGGTTCTCCCTTATGATGATGGTGAAACGTACGAAATCTAAAAGCGAAAACAACGAAAAGCAACTGCTTAGCTTATAATCTTTCATAAAGTAAGGGGGGTATGAGTAAGAGCAAAGAAATAAATTTTGGACCAAACAGCTAGAAGGTAGAAAAGAAAGGGGGCAAAAAGCATCGAACGAAAACATTTAAATTCTAAAAAATAGGGGAAAAGCTTTGGAATCTTTGAACTTTTGAGTATGTGAAGGAAAGAATGACGTGAAAAACTACTATAAAGTGATTGCATTAATTAGTTCTGTTTGGTACTACTTACTTTCAAACTCTTTTTCACTTTGTCCAAATATTGAGCCGAAAAATTCAGTATGAAAATGAGGAATTCCGGAGGCGGCTTGTGGATATTTTTAGTTCAAATTCTCTTTCTTGGCCTGTATGCAGAGATTCTCGCAGCAGCAACAACAACAACAACAAGCGCGAGGCTCCCAACGAAAGTGCAGGTAATATGACCAAATGTATTCATGTCCATTTGAATTTCAAAATATTAATTTTCAAAATATTCATAATTGTTTTAATTAAAATTAGGTAAATTTATATTAATTTAAAATTCAAAATTTTAGAAGTTCACATTAAAAAAAAAAAGCAAAATATAACTCTCTTTCATATGACAAGGGAGAAGCAAACCAGGTGACGAAAGCGAGACGCACATAATAGTGATAGCTAATAGTCTAATATGCTATTTACTTTATTCATTTTAAAACAGAAGAACATTATTTAATTTTAAATACTAATTTAAAAATATTTTTAAATTCAAGTTAACATAAATCTATTAGACTTTTAAAAAAATTGTTTGTTACAGTAGGTACTTTTTAAATGGTTAAAGATTTTTGTAAGTGTATTAAATATTATTAAATAAATTCATTAAATTTTAAAGTTATAAATGTTCAAAGTTAATTTTTTTAAATTTAATAATATTCTAATATTTTAAAACGGATGAATCTTTTTTTTTTTTTTCCTTTTCCACCCGTTAGCCTAATTAATTATTTTTTTTTGTAAATTGCTATGGTTTCTACAGGCAAATTGCACCTATGCAGTTACAATCGAAACAACTTGTACTAAAGGTGCCGATACCTCCAACCATGTCAGCCTGAGATTTGGGGACACAAAATCCAACGACATTTTGGTGCACCACCTCAACTCGAAGCACATAAGGCAGCTCGATCCATTGGAGCCGCAAGTTCTTGATGACATTCCTAGAAAACCATTTCAAGCTTGCACGGTGGACCGGTTCCAAGTTACAGGACCCTGCGTGGAATCACCCATTTGCTACCTATACCTAAAGTTAACCGGAAACGACGATTGGAGGCCGGGCTTTGCGCAGGTCCGGGCAATGGACAGGTCCCATCTCAGCTCGGATTATTTCTATTTTCGTCGATTTTTGCCTAGGCATGTCTGGCATGGTTCAGACATGTGTGAGACTGAGGTTACTCCTTTTGGGGTTAAGCAAAAGAGGAAAGTGTTTGCAAAGAAACATGCTTAACCATTTATAAACTAGAAATATGTGTACTTACTTGGAGCATATATGCAGTTGTGAATGTAAATTATACTTATATTGTATTTGATTTTCATTCTTTGTGGAAAATGAATGAAATTAAATTTTATATTAAATTTGAATAATGGTTGTAATGAAATGTAAATATTGAGCAAAAAAAAAAAAAAACTACATACATTAGAACATCTAAGGAGATACCGACAACAAAAGAATAAGGAGATGGATGCCTGAAGAGGCTGAGCGACAGTAGGAGGTCGTGTCATCACCAGCACCA
This sequence comes from Pittosporum tobira, assembly GCA_032359685.1. Classification (NCBI taxonomy): domain Eukaryota; kingdom Viridiplantae; phylum Streptophyta; class Magnoliopsida; order Apiales; family Pittosporaceae; genus Pittosporum; species Pittosporum tobira. The sequence continues at coordinate 424 of JAUMHB010035499.1, read as the reverse complement.
TGAAAACAATCAACGAGGTACCAATACATGTTTGATTACACAATGAGCATATATTATTGGATTAAAAATTTTGCATACCGTAGTGGAAAAAATGGTTCAACAAAATAAGAATCATAATCAAAATATGGTTATCTTGCCCATGTAGAAATTTGTGGGCCTCATGTATAGACAGACAACCTGCTATTAGATGACCATTGACAAGACCTGATTGCTTAAACAAAAAACAGAAAATCAAACGGCATTTAAGCCCTGATTAGTTCAGAATTACTTAGTTCAAGAAATTTAGATAACCTTTATACTACATTTGATACCTCGCAAAGTCAAATATATATATATATATATATATATATATATCCATTTGCTAAAAATTCAAGTGCAAATGCTATAGTCGATCAGGTATAAAGAATACTTCCTAAATTTTTGC
>JAUMHB010035477.1:0-20137 GCA_032359685.1 Pittosporum tobira | reverse complement strand
ATTATTTTTCAAAAAGTATGAAATTAAGTTTTGGTGTTTTATTATTATTTTCAAAAAGCATGAGATGAAGTTTTGGTATTATTATTATTTTTCAAAAAGTAAGAATTTAAGTTTTGGTGTTTTATTATTATTTTTCAAAAAGCATGAGATGAAGTTTTGGTTTTATTATTATTTTTTGAAGAGTATAAAATGGAGTTTTGGTATTTATTATTATTTTTCAGAAAGCATGAGATGAAGTTTTAGTTTTATTATTATTTTTCAAAAAGTATGAGATTAAATTTTTTTTATATAAATAATTTTCAAAAATGTATTTTGGATTTGGTTAATAAATTATTTCCTTGGAAAAACTTTTTGGAGAAGGTTGACAAAATTTTAGTATAAATAGATGGTCTTGGAAGAAAGATTATTTTTTACACCTTGCTCTATTCTCTTCATGATATATTGAGTGCTTTGTTGATATTATAAAGTTCTTGTGAGTAATTTTAAAGTGTTATTAAAGTTATTTTTGCAAGATAATTCAAGTGGTAATACAAGAAACTTTCAGGTAATACTTATTTTTATTTTTTATCTTTGACGAAATAATTTTAAACTTGTATTATATATACTCATACAAAACTTGCAAAGTACATTTACAAAATCATATTCTATAGGAGAAGTCTTCTTTGCAAGATTTATGTAAAGCTTCCACTTTTACACTCCCACAAATATTTTTCAAGTTATTATAAACTTTTGAATAAAGTTATTTTAATATAATTCTTAAATCATACAAAATTATTTTATATTATAAATTAGTATTTGGCAGACTTGTGAAACCATGGTCAAAATACATAGTTAAATATATTTTCATCATTGATTATATTATAATATGTAAAATAATTTATATGTCAACTACTTTTAGGAATAAATAACTTTACAGAGTACGCATTAACGTAAGGAGTACCATGCTTTTGATTCCACTGGAAAGAATATCATTTGACCTTTACTTTATGCTATCATTTCCTCTTGACTAAATTCTTTTGACCGGAAACACCTTATTTTGCTTTGAAAGTTTTGAGATTGAATATTATATTTGACTTTCAACATAAGTTGACAATTTAGACATATGTTGACAATTTGACTGTTGATCCATTATTACTACTCTTTGAGTAACAATAATTCCTAAATTCATTAATTTTATCTTGTTAATATTTGGCTACTTTCGTTACAAAAGTTAAAAGTCGCATCTTAATTATTTATGTGATCTTTGGATTCAGATTTGATTATGGGTGCCTTAGCCTGAGTGACAAAGGCATACATATGTTATATTGTTGGCCTGTGTGACAGAATTACTAAATTATGATTGTCTTTGGCCGGGGGCAAGGACGTATGATATTGGTGGCATTTACCTGTGTGGTAAAGTCATATATGTTGGCATGTCCAATAATGATATCCTGATGACTGTTTAACGACTGAAGAATTTAGACATTCATAACTGTTTTATTCTGTGCTTACATTTCTCATGTAGTTACATTTGAACAATATTTCATATGACTATATTCTCATTCACACTCAATTTGTTGACTTATAAGGCTAAGAATAATTTTCTTTGTTTCAGTTATCATTAGTCATGATATTTCCTACTGAGCTATCTGAGCTAACTCATTTGTCTTATATTCCTTTCAGGTGCAGGTAACTGATAGCAGAGTTATTGGGGGGAATGAACTAGAGTTCCAGTTGCTTAGATGTTTCCGTTATATACTATATGCTAGAAGAATAATAATTTCTGAAGAGTGCCATGTATAATATTTCTAGTATGATATGATGTCTCTTATTACGACCTTGTGTACTTTATAATAAAGTCTTGTGTATTTATAAGTTATGATATTATCAATAAATTGACAACTCAATTCGGGGTGTGGATGTCCAGATTTAGGGGTGTCACACGTGACATCTACGGGTTATAAGTCATGCTCAGTTCAAGTAGAAACTCTTACGTTACCTGTTAACTTTATTTCTCTTGACATATGAGACTTTGATGTAATTTTAGAAATTGATTGGTTGTCTACCCATTATGCTAAAATTGATTGCTTTCATAAATTTGTTAGTTTTCATATTCCTAACCAACCATCAATTCAAATGCAAGCTACAAAACCATTGAAGTCTACAACTATTATTTCTAGCCATAAAGCAATTCTTATCTTGAAAAAGGGATGTCAAGCTTTCATAGTCCATGTCACAGACCTGACTAAAGATTTTTCCTGAATTAAACACCCTTCCTATTGTTAAAGAATTTCCCGACGTCTTCCTAAAGAATTACATAGCCTTCCTCCAAAAAGAGACATTGAATTTTGTATTGATCTTGAACTCGGAACCCATCCTATTTCTAAAACACCTTACCGTATGGCACCTGTGGAACTGCAAGAGTTAAAAATTCAACTACAAGAGTTGTTGGATGCGGGTTTTATCCGTCCAAGTTCGTCACATTAGGGTGCTCCAGTCTTATTCGTGAGAAAGAAAGATGGTAGTCTAAGGTTGTGCATAGATTATCGGGAGTTAAGTCATGTCACTATTAAGAATCGATACCCATTACCTTGGATTGATGACTTGTTCGATCAATTACAAGGTTCCATATATTTCTCAAAAATTGACCTTCATTCTGGGTGCCATCAACTGAGAGTTAGAGCATAAGATATTACAAAGATTGCTTTTAGAACTCGCTATGGACATTATGAAAATCTTGGTGATGCCTTTTAGTGTAACCAATGCCCCTGTAACCTTCATGGACTTGATGAATCGAGTATTTAAAGAATACTTGGATCAATTTGTAGTCATTTTTATTGATGACATTCTCATATACTCCAAGAGTCGTGAGGGTCATAAAATGCACTTGAGATTAGTACTTCAAAGGCTACAATAGAATAAGTTGTATGCCAAACTGAAAAAATATGATTTTTGGATGGAGAAAGTGACGTTTCTTGGACATGTTATTTCTAAGGACGGGATATGTGCAGATCCTGCTAAGGTAGACGTAATATTAAATTGGGAAAAAACCAAAGACAGTGGCAGAAGTACGTATTTTCTTGGGTTTAGTTGGTTATTATTGAAAATTCGTTGAAGGCTTTTCTCGAATTGCCATACCACTAACCCAGTTGAAAGAACATGAAGTTTAAATTGAACGAGCAATATGAAAAGAGTTTTCAAAAGCTCAAGAAAATACTCATTTCAGCCCCAGTTCTGACCATACCATCAAGATCAGGAGGATTAGTCATCTACTGTGATGCCTCAAGCAAGGGTCAAGGTTGTGTTCTCATGCAAAATGGGAAAGTCATAGCCTATGCCTCCAAGCAACTAAATGATTATGAGAAGAATTATCCTACTCACAATTTGGAATTGGCAGCGGTCGTTTTCACACTAAAGATCTAGAGACATTATTTATATAGGGAGAAATGTTATATGTTCACATATCACAAAAGTCTCAAGTATGTCTTCACTCAAAAGGAACTCAACATGAGGCAACGATGATGGCTTGAGTTGTTAAAAGACTATACCATACTATTTAGTACCACCCAGGAAAGTAAACGTATTCACTGATGCACTCAGTAAGAAGTCATATGCAAGCACGAGAACATGAGAGCATATCATCCATGACCTACAAAAGATGGAGATTGAAGTGAGCATACGCGATACACTTGCAAGAATTGCACACATAAGAGTGAAGTCTACTCTAATCGACATGATTAAATCTGCTCAAACTACTGACCCTGAACTTGTGAATATGATGAAGAAGGTTCAGGAAGGCGCTATCCCTGAAGCACACATTGACAAAGCCAAAATACTTCGAGTCAATACACGACTTTGTGTCCTTAATAATCCTGAGTTAAAACACAATCTAATGACTGAAGCTCATTGTACACCTTTCGCAATCCACCCTGGAAGTACCAAGATGTATCGTGATCTTTGACAAATATTTTAGTGGAACAACATGAAGAGAGAGATCGTAAAGTTCGTGAAGAAGTGTTTGATTTGTCAACGTGTCAAAACTGAGCATCAAGTACCTAAAGGTCCACTAAAACCACTTAAAGTTCCATAATATATATGGGAGCATATCACTGTGGACTTTGTGACAAGACTTCCAAAAGTTTCTCAAGGCTTAGATGCTATTTGGGTCATCGTGGATAGACTGACCGAGTCTGCTCACTTTCTACCGATACGGGAGACCTACTCACTCGAACAACTCGCCAACTTTTACATTTGTGAGATTGTAAGACTACATGGAGTACCAGTTTCCATAGTCTCTGATCGAGATCCTAGATTTACATCTCAGTTCTTGTCTAGCTTGCATAAAGCAATGGGTATAGAATTGCAAATTAGTTCTGCCTATCAACCACAGACAGACGGACAATTGAAAAGGACAATCCAAACACTTGAGGATTTATTGAGGTTGTGTGCACTTGATTTTAAAGGAAATTGGGACAAATACTTACTATTGGTGGAATTCTCATACAACAACAGTTATCAAATAAGCATAGACATGGCCCCCTTTGAAGCCTTATATGGACATAAATGTCGTTCACCTGTATGCTGAAGTGAAGTTGGAGAAACAAAATTACTGGGACCAGAATTTGTGTGCAAAACCACTTAGAAGATCTACCAAATTCGACAAAGTATTCAAACGGTGCGGGAGCGACAAAAGAATTATGTTGACCTTAATCGACGGCATATCAAGTTCAACGTGGGAGATCATATCTTTCTATGTGTTACCCCATGGAAAAGAGTAACCCGATTTGAAAAAAGAGAGAAGCTTAATCCTCGATTTTTTAAACCATTTGAAATCTTATAACGAATGGGGTTGTAGCTTATAAATTCACGTTACCACCCAATATGGCTCGGGTTTACAATGTCTTTCACATATTTATGTTACGTAAATATGTGAAGGATCCTAAACATGTCATTGAAATAGAGCCTGATGAGATTGCTGAGGATCTAACCTACGAAGAAACTCTATTCCGTATCTTAGACAAGAAGGAGCATGTTTTACAGTCAAAAGTTATACCCCAAGTCAAGGTCCTTTGGAAAAATCATAGTATGGAAAAGATGACCTGGGAGCTAGAGTCAGAAATGTGATCTAAGTACCCTCACCCCTTCGACATCCCAGGTACGTTAAATTTCGTGGACAAAATTTATTAAATGGGGTAGATTATAAGAACCCAATAATTTTAATATTTATTTATCTTAAACAGTATAGTATGTGACAAAAAGAATGTCAACGTTAAGGCCAGGGAATATTCGTTCTCGTACTATGCACCGCATAACAACAAAGTATTTGTGGACCCCACAATGGAATACGTGTGGATCCTACTAATATTTGTCTAACGACTTTTGAGCCACCGTAAAAACTCAAATAGTCAATAATTATTGGCCTGTCGCTTTCCGCTATACTATTACCCCGACAAAGATTACAACAATAATATGAATAATTGTGTATAGATATATATATACTTGATGTTGATGTATCTGATAAATAATTTTCTACGGTCAGTAGTTTTAAATATCTGCAACAGTATTGGAAACAATTATCAAATATACTAATATTATTTTAGAGTGTGATATAGCTAGATATATGAAGGTAATTGTGATATAGCATAACTGTCATATAAAAAATAATTGCATGAGTCAGTGGAAGAATTATTAAATATAGGATGCTTATGAAATGTTTGAAGAATTATTAGTAGAGGAAATATTATACTAGTAGGATATGAACTTTAATTATTAAGTGACTGATTTTGGATAAGTATAATGATGGACGGTTGGAAATAATAATTATTTGAGTAAGTGTGAAATTTTTTGATATTATTGGGTGATGGAAATTTCTACAAATAAAATAGTTATGTGATAGGATTCACGTGGGTTAGAATATAAGATACACTTGGTATAGAAAGATTCCCGGGTAGGGATTAAAATTGTCTGATGAAGTTTTGGTCTTATTATTATTTTTTTAAAAGTATAAAATTAAGTTTTGATAATTTATGATTATTTTTCAAAAGGAATGAGATGAGGTTCTGGTATTATTATTATTTTTTTAAAAGTATGAAATTAACTTTTCGTATTTTATGATTATTTTTCAAAAAGCATGAAATAAAATTTTGTTTTTATAAATAATTTTCAAAAAGGTATTTTAGAATTGTCGGATGAATTATTTTCTTGGAAAAGCTTATTGGAGAAGGTTGACAAATTTTTTTAGTATAAATAGATGGTCTTGGAAGAAAGATTTTTCACACCTTACTCCATTCTCTTCATAATATATTGAGTACTTCCTTGATATTATCAAGTTCTTGTGAGTAATTCTTGAGTGTTACTAAGTTATTTTTGCAAGAGAATTCAAGTGATAATACAAAGAACTTCAGGTAATACTTATTTTTATTTTATCTTTGACGAAATAATTTCGAACCTATACACTCATATAAAACTTGCAAAGTATATTTACAAAATCATATTCTATAGGAGAATTCTTCTTTGTAAGATTTATGTAAACCTTCCACTTTTACGCTTCTGCAAATATTTTTCAAGTTATTATAAACTTTTAAATAAAGTTATTTTATTATGGTTCTTAAATCATACAAAATTATTTTATATTATAAATTGGTGTTTGACAAACTTGTGAAACCATGATCAAAATATATACTTAAATAAATTTTCATCATTGATTATATTATAATATGCAAAATGATTTATAGGTCAACTGCTCCTAGGAAGACATTACTTTCGGAGTACGCGTTAAGGTAAGGTGTACCATCTTTTTGGCTTTCACTGGATGGAATATCATTTGACGTTTACGTTATACTATCATTTTCTCTTGAATAGATTATTCTAAGAAGAAACACCTTATTCAGTTTTGAAACTCTTGAGATTGAATATTATATTTAACCTTTAACATATGTTGACAATTTGGACATATGTTGACAATTTGACTGTTGATCCATTGTTACTACTCTTTGAGTAGTAATACTTCCTAAATTCATTGATTCTATTAATATTTGGCTACTTTCGTTACAGAAGTTGAAAGTAACATCTTAATTATTTATGTGATCTTTAAATTCATATTTGATTATGGGTGTCTTAACCTGAGTGGGAATGGCGTACATATGTTATATCATTGGCCTGTGTGGCAGAATTACTAAATTATAATTGTTTTTTGCCGGGGGCAAGGACGCATGATACTGGTTGTGTTTACCTCTGTGGTAAAGTCAAGTATGCTAGCATGTCTAGTAATGATATCCTAATGACTGTTAAAAGACTGGAGAATTTAAATATTTATAACTACTTTATTTTGTGCTTACCTTTTTCATGCAGTTACATTTGAACAATATTTCATATGTCTATATTTTCGTTCTATATTCTCAATTGCACTCAATTTGTTGACTTATAAGGCTAAGGATAATTTTCTTTTTTTCAGTTATCCTTAGTCATGATATTTCTTACTGAACTATTTGAGCTCACTCCTTTGTCTAATATTCCTTTCACGTGTAGATAACTAATAGCGGGGTTATTTGGAGGAATGAACTAGAGGTCCAGTTGCTTAGATGTTTCCGCTTCGTACTATTACCTAAGAGAACAATAATTTGTGTAAAGTGTGCTGTATAATATTTCCAGCAAGATAGGTTATACCTTATTATAATCTTTTGTACTTTAAAGTCTTGTGTATTTGTAAGTTATGATGTTATTAATAAATTGATAACTCAAGTTGGGGTGTGGATGCCTAGATTTGGGGGTGTCCCAAGTAATATGAGTAATAATAAATATATTTGACCTTGAACATATGTTGATAATTTGGATATATGTTGACAATTTGATTGTTGAACAATTGTTACTACTCTTTGAGTAACAATAATACCTAATTTCCTTGATTCTTAACTTGTTGATATTTAGTTACTTTCGTTACAGATATTGAAAGTCATATCTTCATTATTTATGTGATCATCGGATTCAGATTTGATTATGGGTGACATAGCCTGAGTGGCAAAGGCATACAGATATTATATTATTGGTCTGTGTGGCAGAATTACTAAATTATGATTGTCTTTGGCCAGAGGCAAGGACATATGATATTGGTGGTGTTTACATGTGTGGTAAAGTCACGTATGCTAGCATGTCCAGTAATGATATCTTGATGATTGTTTAAAGACTGTAGAATTTAGATATTCATAACTACTTTATTTTGTGCTTACCTTTCTCATGCAGTTACATTTGACAGTATTTCATATATTTAAATTCTCATTCACACTCAATTTGTTGACTTATAAGGCTAAGGAGAATTTTCTTTGTTTCAGTTATCCTTAGTCATGGTATTTCTTACTGAGCTATCTGAGCTCACTCGTTTGTCCCATATTTCTTTTAGGTGCAGATAACTGATAGCGGGATTATTAGGGGGGAATAAACGAAAGGTCAAGATAATACAGTTGCTTAGATATTTCCATTGCAGAATAATAATTTTTAAAGAGTGTACTGTATAATATTTCTAGCGTGATATGGTTGGTCGGATGAACAGTGCAAATGTATACCAGTATAGTTATAGTATAAAAAGTATCGATCCCACGAGGACTAATATTACAACTATGTACCAACTAAGAACTTCTTTAACTTATCTAATGAATGATTAAAGTTTTGATTTTTATAATTAAACTAAATAAATAAATAACTGTTTAAAGAACGAAAGAAATTAGGGTTTTGAAATCAATAAAAAAGAAGTACTAAGATTTCGATTTCACTTACTATTCATAATTAAAGCTAATCGATTTACCATGCAATTTATGTATCTTATCTGTTGTGACAGTGAAATTTTCCAATTTTAGATAGATGCCCCATCTCTAGGTGTAACATCCCTAATTCATCTTATTAGTCCCATAGTCCCCATTTAAGATATAAATAATCTGAAAAACATTAACGTTCTTTGTGGTTATGTCTCAATTTGCACTCATTAATTTTCACCTCCCGGTCCTTCAATTATATGACAAGAGATCATCTAAGAAGCATTAAACACATAAGACATATCTCACAACAAACAGATCCATAAAAAACATGATAAAAACGATAACTTTAATTACTCATGGCAAGATCCATCTAGTCTTAGTACAAAAGAAATTTAAAACATATTTAAATTACAAAGAACAGATAAAAAGATAAAAAAAAAAAAAAAAACCCATAGAGAAGTCGGCAGGAAAACATCTTGGACGGCCTTCCAGTCTCCGCCTCCTTGAGCTCTTCTTCTCTGTATTCTATTTTCCCCCCTGGTGAAGTCCAGCCCTTTATTCTCGCTAGGAGGCGTTATTTATAGTTTTTTAACCTTGAAACTCTCATAATTTGACTCCAATTAGGTTTTTAGTCCTTCTTCTCGAGTCCAATACTTTAGAAAAGCCCAAAGTCGCGCAAGTCAAAGCTTCCCAAAAAAGTCAACCGAAATCGCGTAAAATCTTACGGCCAACCTTACGGTCACATTTACGGCCGTAAGCCCAAGATTACGGCTGTAAGCTTGGCCTTAAGGCTCTCTGGACCTTTGGTTTTGCTCAGCTTCGGTTCCAGGTAATCCTAGTTCGTCCGGGATTAGGTCAAACTCTGATTTTTCTTCGAAATAAGCCTTTTCAGGCCCAATTTCCTGCAATGTAAGCCCAAATGACCATAAAATATATCTAATCCCTTGGATTGATGATTTGTTAGCCCAAACAAGGATATAAGTACAATCCATACATTTTTATAATAAATCAAGAGAATAAACATAAGAAAATATGTATATAAAAAGTACTGAACAAATACCCCCAAGCTTAAACTATTGCTTGTCCCAAGCAAACTAATCATGAAAATTTATCTTAACGAAATTTGCCCTCTTGATTATGAACATTGAAATCCACCGAAAATTTTATGAGTTGACAAAGTTGGTAATGAAAATTATCTAAAACTAGAGATCTATAATTTAAGAAATCAATACTCCATCATACATAAGCAAAATTTCAGACAACTTAAGGACATGTACCCACAATAAGTCTAAGTTGTCATAATTCTCCCCTGCTCCCTATAATTCAATTCAAAACGTGTTCATGTGCTAATGTGTAGCGTGTATTAACTCAAAAATATTTAAAATATCAAGTTAGACTCTTACCTTTAAGTGCTGCACTTTAAACCTCCGACCGAATGGACAGTTTCTCTTACCCACTGGCGTGGATCATCCCTTTAACTACTAAGATCTCAAAGAAGCACTTGATTTCTCCTCATATTTTTTTTCATAGGCTTTTGCCTATAGAGTTGATGGGCATTTTTGCTCCAGTTTCTTTCCAACTCTTTTTTTTATTATTTTTTTCTTTTATTTTTTTGAATATATATATATATATATATATATATATTTATTTATTTATTTATTTATTGAGGTCAAGTGTTTCTCCAGTAATCAAAAGCATTCAAAAGTCACCAAGAAAATCTAAGCACTTTACCGTATTCTTAATAGTCTTTCTTGAAGCATTTCACTATTTAAGAGTTAAAAAGAAATGATATGAAAATAGCATTTTAAACAAATATAAGATAGCAAGAGATTATCATAATTTCCTATGCCTATTATGGATATAAAGGACCTAAGGATGCAAAATTCTACTCATATAATCCTAAACATGGATCCTTAAAAGTAAAATACTAGTTTCAAATAATTTTCAAGACAAACTATGTCCAATCATTTTTCATTCGGTTTTAAAAAATATGGAATTTCATTTAAAGACAGCTTATGGGTTTTTAAAATATTTTTAGATTTTTTTTTTAATAAGCTGTGAAGAAAATTGACAGAGATGAAAACAAATATTGACAGAAATAGAAAATTTATAAATTATATAGAAATATTTTAGTATTTACACTCTAACAGTGGATAACATAAGTGAACTATACATAAACAGCATGTTTATCCCTTCCCCCAAGCTTAATTATTACATTGTCCCCAATGTAACACAATCACTGCACGTATGGGAAAAGAAAGAAAACATACCTGATCAGGAGGGTGGCAGTCCAAAGTGACATGTCAGTCGTACATCTGCTGTAGCATAGCACGCTATTGGGTTTGTTGTTGCTCGATGCGAGCAAGAATCGTGCGGATCCCCTCGGGTGCCCCTACAGATGTCCCCGTCCCATTGGGTCCTGCCCCACTGTAAGTAGCTCCATTGGATTTAGTAGGCATGGTGGGAATGAACAGCTGACCAGCATCATCACGAAGACCGGAGAAGTCAAAATAATCATCGTGTCCCATATCGGCATCATTATCCCCAAAATCATGTGTGTCGTGGTCCTGGCCGATAAATACCTCAGGGTAGAACCAGTTGGCCTCGTCTCGGACCGATGTATGCAGGCTAGGGAGCAACATCTTGTAGTCAGTCTTAAAACATAGGTAATACGGATTACCTTGGCGCGCGATCATATGCATGGCTATGCAAGAGTCAATGTCAATGTTGTTGCTCCCTTGGGCCTTAGCCAAACCGGAGCAATCAATCCCTAAATGCTCAACAATTGGTGTAATCAGGCTGCCGAGAACTATGTCGCCCTTGGTCGCCCTCGATTGCTTGTTGATGTGGTGGAGGATGTTGACTCCGGTGTCTAAGGGGTACTCGTGAATCATGTAATATAGAATATATAGATCATCACGGCAGAAAACCCCATCATTGTCTCATCGGCCAAATATGGTGTGGGCCATGAACCGCTACATATATCTGAAGCACATATTGAGAATGTTCTTGGCCTTCAAAGTTGAGTTGGCTTGGCCTGTAAGCTGGTAGAGGAACTGATTGGCATTAAAATTAGCGAGTGAAATCCAATCATTGTCGAGGGGGAAGCCAAAAATCCTGTTGAACTCAGCAACTGAAATAGTGTGCTCTTCGTTCATCAATCTGAATCGGAGCAGTCGGTTGGTGCCAGACAAATCCAGTGAAAAGCTGCTCAGAAACTCAAGTACAAAGTGAATATAAGTAGCGCTTTTCATCTCAATAAATTGTGTCCACCTGGCTCAGTCGCTCATCCATTTTATATCGTCCAAAATGCCCAAGTCTCGGAGGGTGTCGATGCTCATGCATCGTGTATTCACGATCTTCTGGCTGCTCAGTGCTTTGTAATGACCCTCTTTCTTGGCATTTCTAAAGGTAATGTCGTAAGGAGTTGGGTTTGAGCTTGGGTTTGAATTTTGCACGGCAAATTTTGAAGTTTTGACAGCTTAGTTAGAAGCTTGTGGTTTTAGCGCACCGGTGATGGGGATTGTGGGGCAAGTCTCAGCTGAATGTGCTTTAAAAACTGATTTTGGGGCCCTTATGGTCACGATTATGACCATAAGGATCTCTTACAGTCACTCTTACGGCCCGATTTACGGCCTTAAGTCTGGCCGTAAATCTCTTTGTTGGCTTGATGTGATGAGATTTTGCAACTTCTTCATGTTTGATCTGTTTTCACCCGTTCTTCTTCCTAAAATTCTCTTATGCATCCAAGAGTGTGAATCTTAAAAAAAAATTGAAAACAAAATGACAAAAAGTGATGATAAATTAAAAATCGAACATAAAAAGCTAAAAATTGTTCATAGCTTGGGTTGCCTCCCAAGAAGCGCTCGTTTTAGAGTTGTTAGCCCAACTTTTTCCATGTTTTGCATTAGGTTGGAGCTTCTAGGAATACGTACTCCAGATTAGAATGTAAGGCCTCCAATAGTGAAGTTTGCGGCTACTCAATCAATGGTTTCAGCACGGATCTTGTTTCCTGTAATAAAATCTTTTTGAATTTAAATTCTCGAGATCTTGGCCAAGGTTTCATTGCTTTTCGATGTTCTATGGGTTTTTTTTCATCGTTTAAGCCAGATCCTTCTCTGACCATATGCATCAAGTCCATCGATTTGGAAACTGTGTATTATGAAGTCATTTCCACTTCTTCTTCTTCTTCCTTGTCAATCCTCCAGCATTCCCTTGGTTTGCTTGGCCCATTCGTAGTTCTTAGGACATTAAAAATGATACATTCTTCCCCAAATTGTAGTACCAAGTTACCTTCTTCGACGTCAATTAGAGCTCTTCCTGTAGCTAGGAAAGGTCTTCCCAGGATTATTGGTACTTTGACATCTTTGTCCATATCTAGAACCATGAAATCTGCAGGAAAAACAAATTTGTCAACTTTTACCAGCACATTTTCCACGATACTTGTTGGATATCTGATCGATCGATCTGCAAACTGAAGAGACATAGTGGTGTCTTTTATTTCTCCGATCCCCAGCTTTTTGAAAACTGGATAAGGTAGCAGATTGATGCTTGATCCCAAATCGCATAATGCCTTACTGAACTGAACATCCCCAATTTGACAGGGAATGGTGAAACTCCTCGGATCCTTAAGCTTTGGTGGTAACTTGTTTTGCAGGATTGCAGAACATTCCTCGTTCAGTGTCACAGTCTCTATGTCATCCAGTTTTCTTTTCTTGGCCAGACTATCCTTCAGAAACTTTGCATAGTTAGGTATCTTTGTGAGGATGTCAACCAATGGAAGGTTGATATGAAGTTCCTTAAAGGCCTCTATGAATTTGGAAAACTAAGATGATTTTCAAGTTTTCTTTACGAGTCGCTCTGGATATAGAATTTGAGGAGTATAAGGATTTGGGGTTGACTCTTTCTTCTCTTTCTCAGAAGATGAGGACTGTAAGTGTGGCTGCTCCTGTTTTTCCTCATTCTTCTTTTAAACCTCGTCTTCAATTTTCTTTTCTACCACCTTTAACTCTTTACCACTGCGTAGTGTGATGGCGTCTGCTTGATCCATCGGAGGAGAAGATTGTTCTTTCTTTGGTGGGGCTTCTAGTTGAGTGATTTTTCTTGGCAAGAGTCTCGCCGGATACGGAATTTTAGGAGTGTATGGATTCGGGACAAATTCTTCCTCCTTTTTCTTGACCACCGATGTCTTTAATTGTTTACCACCCCACGAAGTGAGGGCATTCACGTGGTCTCTTAGATTTGTTTTTGTATTGTTAGGTAAAGAACCATGAGGCCTGGTGTTCATTTGATGTGTTAACTGGCCCACCTATTTTTCAATGTTTTTAATGGCGGTCTCTGTTTGCTGGATCCGGTTTGCTGGATCCGCGCTTTAGTTGTTGTCAGGCCTTCTTCAATTGTGAGGGCTAAATTATCAATCAAGTCCTTTAAATGCGAATGAGGTTTCACCTTGTTCTGTGGAGGAGGTTGTCTTGCGGCTTGATTCTGTCCACCCCACTGCAGATTAGGATGGTTTCTCCACCCCGGATTGTATGTGTTCGAGTAGGGGTTATTCTGCGACCTGCCAAAATTTGAAACATAATTAACATTATCAGTAGCAAATGTGTTACCGACTTGGCATTTAGTGCTCGCATGATCTCTACCACAAAAGTCACATGAAACTCCCTGGATCTTTAAGACGTTATTATTCTGGGAGGTTATTGTCCTGGTAAGCGCATCTATCTTTGCATTCAGTGCCACGATGGTGTCCACTTCATGCATTTCAGCTGCCCTCTTCGGTAGGAATCTCTCGGATGGCCATTGATAGTTATTGGCAGCAATCTCTTCTATCAGTGCAAAGGCTTCTTTAGGTGATTTGTTGTTAATACTACCACCAGTTGCAGCATCTATCGTACTTCGCAAGTTTGGATGAATCCCATTGTAAAATGTTTGTGCTTGCATCCAGACCGGCAAACCATGATGTTGACATTTTCTGATCAGTTCTTTAAATCTCTCCCACGCTTCATATAAGGATTCACCATCTAATTATATGAAGGTGGTAATGTCGTTCCGCATCTTGGCTGACTTGGAAGGAGGGAAATATCTGCTTAAAAACTTTTGAGTCATCTCCTCCCAGCTCGTAATAGAACCTGCAGGCAGTGAGGTTAACAATGATTTAGATTTATTGTGTAAAGAGAATGGAAATAACGTGAGCTTTATCGCATCGTCCGAGACTCCATTAAATTTGATTGTATCATAAATCTCGAGAAAATTCTGTATGTGGAGATTTGGATCTTTATTTGGTAACCCATGAAATTGCCCTACATTCTGGAGCATGTGGATCAGGGTTGGTTTGAGTTCAAACGTATTTGCTTAGATTGCAGGCCTCATTATGCTTGAAGAGCAATCCTGGAATGCTGGCATGGCAAACTCGCCCATCGTCTCCTTTGGTACGACGACCTCTTTTGCTTCGCCTCTCTACATTGTGTAGCTTTCTGGTTTTTCGGTTTCTTCTGTAGAGTCAAAGGCTGAAATTAAACTCCTTTGAACCAGATTCTTCTCCTTTAATCGCCTTCACAAAGTCCTTTTGGGATCCGAATCAAAGTCTTCTAGGTCTCTGCCTTGACTTCTTCGTAGCATGCACTAACCCTAAACTTGAGATATCAAGTCTACACAAGCACACAGGATGATAAAATAAAATAAAATGAAATGAAAAGAAAAGAAAAATTAGACTAAGAAAAGAAATTTTAATTCTGATAATAATTGTAATAATTAGTCCCCAGCAACAGCGCCAAAAACTTGGTCGGATGAACAATGCAAGTGTACACCAGTCAAGTTATACTATAAAAAGTATCGATCCCACGAGTACTAATATTACAACTATGTACCAACTAACAACTTCTTTAACTTATCTAATGAATGATTAAAGTTTTGATTTTTATAATTAAACTAAATAAATAAATAAATAAGTGTTTAAATAACGAAAAAAATTAGGGTTTTGAAATCAATGAAGAGAGAAGTATTAAGATTTCAATTTCACTTACCATTCATATTTAGAGCTAATCGATTTACCATGCAATTTATGTATCTTATCTATTGTGACAGTGAAATTTCCCAATTTTAGATAGATACCCTATCTCTAGGTTTAACATCCCTAATTCATCTTATCAGTCCCACAGTCTCCATGCGAGATTTAAATAATCTGAAAAGCATTAACGTTTTTTGGAAATTTCTGGATTCATTAACCTAATAATTACTACCGTAACCACACAAGTCACCTTGAACTATCTCTAGCAAAGTTTAACCTATGGTTATGTCTCAATTTGCACTCATTAATCTTCACCATCTCGGTCCTTCAATTACATGACAAGAGATCATCTAAATAGTAGCTAATTATTTAGAAACATTAAACACATAAGACATATCTCACAACAAACAGATCCATAAAAGCATGATAAAAACGATAACTTTAATTACTCATGGCAAGAACCATCTAGTCTTAGTACAAAAGAAGTTTAGAACATATTTAAATTACAAAGAACAGATAAAAAAATAGAAAAACCCATAGAGAAGTCGGCAGGAAAACGTCTTAGACGGCCTTCCGGTCTCCGCCTCCTTGAGCTTTTATTCTCTGTATTTTATTTTCCCCCTTGGTGAAGTTCACCCCTCTATTCTCGCTAAGAGGCGTTATTTATGGCTTTTTAACCTTAGAAGTTGACTCCAATTAGGTTTTTAGTCCTTCTGCTCGAGTCTAATACTTTAGAAAAGCCCAAAGTCGCGCAAGTCAAAACTTCCCGGAAAAGTCAACCGAAATCACGTAAAATCTTACGGCCAACCTTACGGTCACATTTACGGCTGTAAGGCTACCTTACGGTCAAGCTTATGGCCGTAAGCTTAGCCATAAGGCTCTCTGGATCTTTGGTTTTACTCAACTTCGGTTCCAAGCAATCCTTGTTCGTCCAGGATTAGCTCAAACTCTGATTTTTCTCCGAAATAGGCCTTTTCAAGCCCAATTTCCTGCAATGTAAGCCCAAATGATCATAGAATATATCTAATCCCTTGGATTGATGATTTGTTAGCCCAAACAAGGATATATAAGTCCAATCCATGTATTTTTATAATAAATCAAAAGAATAAACATAAGAAAATATATATATATATATATATATATATATATAAATTACTAATCAATGGTGTACTTTATTTTAATCTTGTGTAAGTTAAGACAATAAGATCCATGTGTATTTATGTAAGTTGTGATATTATCAATAAATTGACAACTCAAGTCGGGGTGTGGATACTAAGATTTGGGGGTGTAACAATAATAGGATATGAGATGTAACAGATAATAATCTCTCTCTCTCTCTCTCTCTCTCTATGTGTATATATATATATATAAAGTACAAATCTTAAAAATTTTGGTTTCATATTCTGACTAGACACAAATGCCACCTAACTTGGTAACAAATTTTAACTAATTTTCTTAGTTTTTTGGTAATTACATATTCACATTTATCAACATATAAATGCAACAACCTAATTATGAATCACATAATAACCTAATTAATTTTTTTATTTTTTATTTTGGGGGGGAGGGCGAGGTATTTTTATTAATTTGCATAAATGATAATAAATTTATATATACTATTGGAACCAAAAAATGTGTGTGTGTGTCTGTGTAGATTAGACTCCCTCCTTTTCACTACTAGAAAACAACGCTATAGCTACGGCTAATAGTCGTTGCTATAGACCAAAAGACCGTTGCTATATCCAATAGCAACGGTCGTTTCCCATTGCTACAGAAGGCGTAGGTATTGGTCTACAGCTACGGTTTTTTTTCCCTATTGCAATGGCTCCGACCCTTGCTATAGCATTATGCTCACGCCAAGTATTTGATCAATTACAACGGCCTTTTTTTGAATAGCTACGGGAGGTGGCCGTTGGTATACACCCTATACCAGTGGCTATCTCCCCCAAGATTATGCTCAATTGCTATAGACACTATACCAACGGCCGCAAATGATCATTGCTATAGCTTTTGCTTTTACCAAAAAAATTATAAATTTCATTTTTCTATTTCCCTCCAACTCAGATTCCCATAAATAAAATATAATGTAATTTTTATTAGTGAAAACTAACTCAAAATGTCAAAATACAAATTATGTTGTTCACATACATTCCCATTCAAAAGTATACTAAACATAATTAAAATTTATAAATATTACAAGTGTCTACAAGAGATATTTCAACTCGAGAATAAAATACGTAAAAGTGACGATTCACTAAAAATTACAAAGTACTCAGAAAAGTAGCATCCAAGCTATCAGAAGTAAAACTAAATGAGAAAATACAACCCTAATACTATATTACTTGCATAGAGATCAATCCCATATGTGGAACAACATATTAACATTGTAATCTAAAGAACCTCTAACCCAGTTCAGTGCCTGATCAAATTAGGCCATTAGATTGACCAAATATGTGCACTAACCTTCTGATAGATACTTTTCTACGAACAAATGGGACCCATATATGATAGGACTGATTTGCGCCACGATCAACTCAAGGCAGCTTTAGTTCAGATAACCAACATTTGTATCCAATTTGACTTCGTGGTCTTTGTTCCATTTCTTTACAAAAAAAAAAATCTAATTGCCACTCTGCTACGTCTTCAATGATAGTGTTTTATCATGGCCGAGGCATGAGATCCTACTGTTTCTTTGTTCCATTGCATGGAGTTCACCTATATTACTCAGTGATGATTGTCCATAAGGCCAGTAAGAGTAATCTTTCCGCAGTTGCCAGTGTCAAGCCGATCGAACGTTTTGCAAATATGCAAGATATCTTTCTCATAGACTTTTTCCATCTCCTTCAGCTTGTATATAACGTACTTCGATTTACTGCAAATACCATATGAATAACGTCAGATATCCGTAGTTGAGGCCCAAAATTTTTCATTGCAACATGATTTGATAACAATTATTGTAGATAAATGATAATTGCACTCTTGAGTTTTCAGGTAGAACAAAACTTGCATTATTTTAACCTTATAAGGAGTGTACTCCAAAAAATGGAGATCCTTTACACCACCATTATAGTAATACTAATGTTTTGTTTGATTCTCATTCTTTAAGGAAAAGGAATGGAATGAAATTTTACATATAAATTGAATGGTGATTGGAATGAAATGTGTTGTTAGTCCTAAAATTTTAGTTGAAAATGAAGAGAATGTGAAAATAGGAAGTAAATATTTATTTCTCTTAGAGGAGGTGAGTTTCATCAATTCTATTCGTACCTTCATTTACAACTTAAATTATCACTCAATTTTAATATAAAATTTAATTTTATTCCTTTTCTACAAGGAATGAGAACCAAACGGTGATACAAGCTGCAAACACAATAAAAAGTCAACCAGCCATCCAAGCAACAACATCAAAATCTATAATGGGGAATCTGCATAATTGTCCCCTCATACTACCAATTTTGCAACATATTACATGATGTGAATTTTTGCATTGTCCTCGGCCACCTACCATTTTTTTGGAATTGCCACCTCCACCAGTTAAATCGAATAAACATACACATTTGAAGTGTACTTTTGTAAGAACCCAAATGTTTCGAACAATTAATAAAATATTATATTTCCTCTTATGTCCAGTGAAACTATTTCTACGTCACGATGTTTCAAGGAATTGAATTTAAAATAATAATATAATGACTAGGGGCATTTTGGTTATTTTAACATTTATTGTGCCCAAGGGCGTTTTGGTCATTTTGACAATTGTTATGTCGAAAGGCACTTTGGTCATTTGACAAGTGATATACTTGAGGGTGTTTCGGTCATTTTGACAAAAGTTGTGCCCAAGGGCATTTTGTTCATTTTGGTAAAAGTCGTGTCGGGGGGCATTTTGGTCATTTTGACCCAGGAGTTAAAAAGTGTTCAGAATCACAAACTGATCAAAGATCTGAAATCAGCGCGGAAAAACAATGACCCGGGACGCCGTCGGATTTTGACTTAACCTAGCCCAGAGTTGACTTTTTGACCGGAACGTCGTATGGAAAAACGGACAGCGCTGTTGTGATCGTAGCATGCCAAAATGTAGGAATAGAGTATAATATTGCATTTTTCAAATTTTGACTTTTTAAAATATTATTTAATTATTAAATTATTCAACTCACAAATCGAGGCAAAATAGCATTTTAAAATTTGAATTTCAACTCAGTTGACCCAGTGGGACCCACTGCACAGTTCCCCAAAATTTTGTCTTTTTCCCGTTCTGCCCCCTTTCCTTTTCTAGCTTTTTATCCTTTCCCCCAAACTTCTATATTCCTGCAGTTTTGCCTAAATTGATCTGCAGTCCATTTCATACTCAATTCCAACGTCTGAACATTTTGGATGGCCTATATAACACGTACCAACCGAACCCTAATCC
>JAUMHB010035466.1:9984-20143 GCA_032359685.1 Pittosporum tobira | reverse complement strand
ACCTAACGAGTCATTTCCTCAGGCCGACGACGATCACAGTCTCATTTGTAGATTTGAAACAACACCCCAATTGCCGGCGGTGACCCTTCCACAAGCAAAGCACGAGCGCTATAATACAATCTGTACAGTGGGAAATAATACTTAGGGATGAGGTTTTTGAAGAAGATCGCGGGGATTCTAGGGTTTTCAAAAGAGGAGTCGCAGCAGCACGAAGCGAAGGACGAAGAAGCCAGCGATGTGAACAGAGAACTTGTAGAAGAAGAACAAACTCAAATTCCTCCTTATCATCATCTTCCTCGTAAAGGATTTAGTGTTCCTGTTCAAGTCGCCGTTGAGAGACCTCAAGTCGGTCCAGTCCTCCTTCCTACTAACGCCGGTGACGGCGGTGTTCAGGTCACTACTTACTTTTGAACTCTACCTTCTTGTTACATTTATTTTATTTTAATACTCGCTCTGTTATTATTATCTGATCAAATCAAGTTTTTAGGTTAGCCCAATTGATGGAAATTAGAAAAAATGAATTCATTCTTAACAACGTATGTTGATAATTGGGTAGAAAATAGTGGTCTGTTGCAATACTGAGCAGATTAGGGGTTGTAATGGAAATACCTCACTTCAATTTCCACAGAAAAAGGGTACCATTTGAAAAATTCATGAGTATCGATGTTTACCCCTAAAATAATGAATGTCTGATTTAGTGGCGGTGGCTTGATCATACTATTATTGTCAATGCAAATTTGATGAAATCGTGTCATTTTGTACTATCACAAATGAAGTTGATCCCTTTTTTGTGGAACAAAATAATCTGAGAGATTGGACTCCTTTAGTGGAACGGAGGGGATATTTGACAAGTTAAAAGAAATGAAAATCTCAATTTCCAGTTATGTTTTGGTTGGCGTCTTCATATGGTTGGGAAATTTCTTCTTGTCTTCTTTTGAGGTAAGCATTTAAGGAAAAACATGTGAGTGTATGATTGTTTAGCTATTTAGTCATGTAGGATTGGTGTTTTTTAAAACTCTAGTTATTGAATTAACTTTGGTTTAGTTCAGTGAAACTGTTGGTGCTACACTAAAAAAGAAAAATAATAAAATCTGTGGCTTGACATGCTATGGAATTTTGCCACAAATATGATAATTTCCAGTCCGATCTAGTTCTCTTGACTTATAAATTGCCCGATTGTTCTGTATGCTTATCGGATGGAAGGCACACCATAATTAAGATGGGGTCTGGAATATATTGGTTTCATCTGGCCATCCTAAGATTAGTCTGCTATGGTCTCAATGACATCAAGGCAAGCTATCAGTTAAGGCTCATGGGATTTTGTGGTTGGTCTGTCTATTACTTGGGCAACTGGTGAGAATCCAGTAGGTTAAAGTGATATCAATTCTATTTTACTAAGGGACAGCAGTTTTAATTTGTTGTTGATTGGTGTAACAGAACTAAATCATGGATAGAGCTTCACTTTTTTAGGAATTTTGTGAGGTTTGGTTGTTTATAAAATTTGCACACCCCAAAAAAAAAAAAAAACTACCTTAAAGTTAGTTTTTTCAAAGATTTCAATGACAACAAATCAGTAAAATGATGGGAATGTAACCTTAGTGTGTCACACCTCAAATACTTTGATCATTCCCTAGCAACAATTTCCAATGGACTAAACTCTGATGCCTATGACTTTCTCACACAAACAAACAGTAAGTAGTATGTGGGGGCTTGGTAGTAGAGGTCAATGACATGGCGAAAGCTTGCTAGGTACATGAAAGTCCTCAAGAAGAAGAGGGAGGGGAGGGTTTTTTTTTTTTTTTTTTGGGGGGTGGGGGTGGGTTGGATTGGTTTAACTATATTCTAATCTAATGTGAAGTTCTCAGACCCAGGAACTGATGGAACTTTACTTGAATTACCTATAAATTCAGGTCATTGGCTGTGTTGTTGTTGACTCTCTTTCACTGGGCATAAAAAAATAAGGAAACATGGTATTTCTCCCAAATTCTATGATATATGGGATACCTAGGATCCACAATTGATGGCAGGGCTGGACAAAGGTATCAACTATTCAAGTAAACCAACAAGCACCTTGTTTTCTATTACTGAGTTCTTGACTTGTATAAACCAAATTTATTGATCATAGAAGGGAGGTCATACTATGTTTTTGTGCTCAGTATGGTTCTATTTAGGAACGTAAAGTTTGTTGCATATGTTTCTGGGCAGCGTTGCTTTGCCCTTGTTTTTAATTATAGAAGAAACTTTGAAAAGCTTGATAAATTTGACTTTTTTTTATTATTTATTTAATTATTTATTTTTTTGGATAAAAGAAGAAGATATTTTATACACGTGTTGGTGCTGGTAGAACTCTATAATTCAAATAAATTATAATCAAATTTGAGGCTGCAATCATCCACTGTCTACACTTGGTATGGATGCTGTTTTGAGTTTTGATCTACTCTCATTCTGTTTTCTTTAGACAGTTAACTGGTCGTACTTATCTTCCATCACCGTTTTATACAAAATTGATGACTAGTTTATTGTTGAAAATATTTTTGGTGAGCTATCTTCTTTTCATTATTCTGATACTTTGTAAACTATGGGTGACGGATTAGTGGAGACTTGAAGATAGTCAAGTGAGCTAACTAAATAGTAAATACTAATGCACCTGGAACAATGAGTGCTAACTTAGACTATCATCATCAGGCCTGATTGCCTAGTGGTTGATTACTTTTGGCATGTCTAGCTGCTGTTTCCCAAGTCGTTAACATTGCTGCTAACTATTTAAACAAAGTTATCAATATGGAGGTTGCCCATCTATAAAGAAGTTCAAATAAATTTCTTTCGTTATAATCAGGTCATAATGAAATGTTCTTTGAAAAGAAAGTTGGTGACCTGACTGTGACTGGGAACCTTTAAATTTTACTTCTTATATGGCAGGTTCTTTCTGTTCTTTTTTGACTATATGTTGTTGGGAGGATGACGAGCTACACTGTGATGTAAAGATGTGGAGGAGTTGTTGAAGAAGTATAGAAAGCTTATGTCTTATCATTTCTAACAGGGGATAATTATGATGTAGGACAGTTGAGTAAAATAACTAGTGTTAATTATCTGGTCAGTGAACTCTTGTTCTTAGAAGCTGTAATCTTTCGCGCCACTGTGCTGCCTATGTAAGGCAAATTAGCTGGCCAAGGGACTGGTTTATATCATATCATTTCTTTCTTTATCTTGTAGAGTACATTGTATCATTTGAGAATTGATACATCTTTGAAGTAAGCATTTGGTTGGAAGGAGTTTCTTTATTTGTTTAAATATAGTTCCTTCTATATTATAAGTTTATAACTCAGGTTCCGATCTTTCATATTTAGGATTGTTGAGTCATGTATGTATTTTAATAAGCTCAAATTTTTACTGGTATCAGGGTTTTAGATGGTATGCAAGGCGTCTCAGGATTGACGAAGAAGGGGATGTTGCAGACGAGTTCTTGGATGAGGTATTGCTGGAGACGAAGACATTGTCTACAAGTGAAGATAAGCCCAGGCCATTGCCGAGATTTGAAGTGAAGTACAGCACCCTGCCAGCTAAAGTAAGGAATCAGGTACTAACCCGCGAGGGCAAAATCCGACAGAGTGTAGAACA
The DNA here is from genome assembly GCA_032359685.1 of Pittosporum tobira. NCBI lineage: Eukaryota > Viridiplantae > Streptophyta > Magnoliopsida > Apiales > Pittosporaceae > Pittosporum > Pittosporum tobira. The sequence goes on along the minus strand of JAUMHB010035466.1, from coordinate 16,525 downwards.
CCAAGGCAGATTAATGTGGATATGAATTCCAAGTAGTCTGTGGTCCGAGGATGAACGTTTTAATCAGAGATGCTGTGCATTGTTTGTCAATTTTCCTAGTTGGATGTGTGATTGACTAGGTTGATTTTCTAGGAATCTTGTGCATTCTTGTTTAAGCAATATATGTGTTTTTAAGTTGGAAAAACTATGACTCTGACAAGCAGGTTTTATAAGCCAAAATGACACCTTGTACTGTTCTCTTACATTCTGAGAGCCCATACCTGCTGCAGGTTTATTATATGTAAGAATAGTTTTGACGCTACTGATACTTCATGTCAATGACCCCCGTACCCAGGTCCGAGAGTATCAAATTGTCTTTTTATGTAACGGAAGATTTTATATGTTTAAATCGAAACTCAAGTTGATGACTTGCATACTCTTATGCTATTTTTGGTTTCTATTCTTTAAAAAAATTAAATAAAATAAAATTTTATATTAAAATTAAGTAATAATTAAAAAAAAAATGTATTAGTCTTAAATAAATAAATAAAATGTATTATTATTTATTATTTATAAAAGATGTGAGTTTTATTTATTATATTATTTCTCTCATTTTTAATTTTAAATTATAAAATTAATTAATTATTTTATTTTAACCATCATTTAATGTTAATATAAAATTTCATAAAATTCTTTTATCTCAATAACCAAAAGCAACATTAATATTATAATAATATTATAATAAGAATGTCAGAGCCCCAGCCTCCCAAGAATTCAGGCTTCAGTCTTGATATTTATATTGATACATGCCAGCAAACTTCCAACTGGATATTACAAATTCTGTGTTAGAAGCTGCATATCTAGTTATGTAGATAATGAGACAGTCTTGTGTTAGTCTTAGCTGCTCTCCTGCGCATAGCCAGTGCTTTGTTCATAATCTCAACCTTGTTGACATAAACAATTTTAAATTTTTTTTAATAAATTTATTTTCTGTTTCGATTGAAGTTAAAGCACTACAGATCGGCAAGAGACTCCAATTGTGATCCGTTGGGGGCATCAATGTTATTTATGGAATATTATAATCTTATTTTCTTGGGCGAATTCTAATCAAGTAAGTTCCTCTGCAAGAAAAGTTGTTAAATTGATTTTGCAGGAGGAATTTGGCTCTAAGTTCAGCACACAATCATAGACCCAATTCATTCATTTCACTCGAAAAATGAAAAAGGAAGTAGCACAAGAGAGTGAATTGCCATGATTTTCACTCGACAAACGAACTAGTGTAACCGGCTACTTTTACAAAGTTGGACCCAAGCAAGCATCACACATCACAAAAACTAACAAACCCAAGTACATGAAATTAGTCAAAATGACCTACATATCTACATATGGTTATTATGTAGTCCAGCAGAAGGGTGCCCTCCAAGGGGATAGTTAGGAGCCATAGTCCCAGTAGTTGGGGCCACGGTTCCAACAGGCACGTGGTGGCCATGGGCTGCTGCTGGAGCTACGGCTCTTGTAGGCAAGTGGTGGCCTTGGCCTCCAACCCTGGGGTCGTGGTGGGGGTGAAGGGAGTGTTTCCCGTAGAGTTTCTCTGCAGCGTGTTCAGCTTTGGCTTCGTGGAGCTTCAGCTTAGCTTCAGCTTCCTTAGCTTTTCGCTTCTCGTGAGATATCACTTCTTCCTCCTTTGTTCTTGCTGCTGCTTTCTCTGCCTGCAGTAAATATTTTCATCCCAAAATACACTATTAACTTCAGATCTTTACTTAGCAAAATAAATAAATAACTTTACATCTTTATATATCGTTCTACTTTCACATATACATATATTAATGTGCGTGAGTGAGTTTGTGTGTTTACCTTCTCTTGAACTTTGGCTTTGTAGATGTCAACATGCTCCTGGGCAGCACTGGCTGCGTCGCTCACTTTCTCCTTCACCGAATGCATCTCTCTGATTTGTTCTCTCGTTCTCACACACAATCACAGAACTAAAGTAGATATGATGTTATCATGCCAATTAGTCCTCAAGCTCTATAAATAAACGAGCTCCAGAAAGGTGTTCCTGCCACGCGTCACACATGCAGACACTTCAATACCAGGTGTGAAGATATGAGAGTTAGGAGCTGGGAGTAGTGGACGTCCTTTCCTCATACTTTGAATTTGAGTATTGTTAGAATCATAAATGTAGAATCACTTTTTATTTGCTAATGATACTATTTGATTGGATAAAAATTATAACTAGAGTCTAATCAAGAATAAAATATTTATATTTAATTATATTATTAATAAATAAGATTATAATTGTAGTATAAATTATTTTTTCTAAATTTTGTGGACTATTTGATAGAAGTATTACAATAGCATAATGAGTAAAAAAAACAAAATTTTGAATAGTTAAAAGATAAAATTTTATGTTAAGTCTATTTATCTCTTCGTTTTAAAAAAGAATATCTTTGAAATTTTTAAGAATATTATATTTTATATTATATTTATTTAAATAAACAATATTTAATTTAATAATACTATGATTAGATATTTTTTAAAAATTATTAATCAATTTAATGACTCTATATTATTATTTATTAAAATATATATTTTTTTTAATATCAACCACAATAATAAACAAAATAATCTCATAAAAATAAATAAATAATTTTTATATAACAAAAATTAGAACCTAAAACCTTTAAAAATTGAAAGTATCAAAATCTGTCTTTACTACTAAACTACCACCTCTTGTTTAAGAATTCTCCTTCGTACTATTGTTTATTTAAAATCAAGTATGTGTATATATATATATATAAGCACAAACCTTTTTTTTTTTTTTTCAGTTCAACGGTTTGCCATCAAGATTGACAATTTTACTTTTGCACTCTAATTCTATTACTCAATTTTTTATTTTCTTTAATTATTTATTTATACCCACTATTCCATTTTTTTTCTCTTTACCTTTTACCCTTTTAACTACTCCTAAAATTTATAATTTATATTATAATTATAATTTTCATTAAAGTTCATTTAAATTTTTTTATTTTATTTCATTAAATTACACATAGATGCTCTACAATTTAAGATTGAATTGCTTCATGTAACATTATTTTCTTTCTATTAGCAAAAATTAATTTTTTTTGTTTAATATTTTATCAATTCTAAATAATTTTTCCCCTGCTCATATTATTTTAGTAGGCCTTATTAAAGTTATACATACAAGTTTTTTCACACTAAACTTAAAAATTGTACATTTATGATAATAATTAACTTAAGAAATTAAACTGTCCTTTCATTTGCCTATTAAAATTACACTAAATTATGTTTACAAATTATAATCTCTATAAATTTTCTAATGAACTATTACAACCTATATAAATTTTCTCAAGAACTTTAATAATTGTATATAGTGAATTTGGACGGTATTTTTTAATTATTTTTACATTTTTAGTCCGTTAAAGCAATTATAGATGGAGCAATAGGTTTTATTTATGAAAAAATTATTTTGCATATATTGGTATTGCATAGAAAAAATTCTTTTGAATTCAAGTTATGTTTTTAGATTTAATGTTTAAAAATTTAAACAAATAAATTTCAAATGATATGAAAATAAATTTTAACAAATATTTATAAAAAGCTAAGAAAAAAAATCTTAAAAAGTATATACATAAATTATTTAGCATTTATTGGTATTATATAGAAAGAATTGAATAAATGCATATCTTTTGAATTAAGACTATGTTTTTAAATTTGATGTTTATAAATTTCAAAGAATATGAAAATAAATTTTAACAAATATTCATAAAAATATTTTATAAGAAAAAAATAATTTCAAACAATATATATCCAACGTCCTTCTGACACACAGAAATAGTGAATGACCCACATCGGATATAACACGGTTTTTTATCTGTTGTGCAAATTAACCAACAATCTTTTTCCAGAATAACGTCCAATGGATCTTCAAGCTACCTGTAACATCTGCACTTCAATCCACCGCAAGCCAGCACTTTACCGGCAACTCCAGTCGGCAACCGCCATTAGTTACCACTCCAATTCGTTCAAAACCCGGCGTAAAGTCACGTCGGAGCTTGGAACGACAGTAGGAACCCCAAGCGTAAATAGCAATTACTCGCAATCGGTCCCAAGCCACAAGGTAACTGTTCACGATAGACAACGAGGTCTCACTCACGAGTTCGTCGTCCCAGAGGTAATTTCTCTCCCACACACAACAAACACACATAACATATCTGCATAATTTTGTCAGCTAATCTAATTGGAGAGTAATTAATTAGTTAATTCAAATGCAGGACCAATACATATTACACACAGCTGAATCTCAGGACATTTCTCTCCCTTTCGCCTGCAGGCACGGTGTGTATTTCAATGACTTTCAAAATTTTGACATTTGTTAAGTTTGGTATTTTTGAGCAATGTTGTCCACACTATTAAGTACTGTGTATGCACACAAATCGATGTCCCTATTGATGTGTCAAAATGTATATTTATTAGATGTGTTTGCCGGGGTTATTCATGTCCTGATAAATAATTACAATTTTCCGCATCATTTGTGTGCATCTGTTAAGTATATTTGTTTAGTATGTATAACAGTACTCTTTATTTTAGCATAGGTTTTTGAATGTCAATGTAGATTAGTTGGTATAAAATTGTGCAATGATATTTATATATTTATTTGATAAGTAAAATTGTGCAATGATATGCCTTGTATTCCGGTCATTCCACAAAAAACGGAACTTATTTGAAAACCTTGAAAATGGTTTATATTTTCGTGACATGTTTATCCCAAAAATCATGAAGGTTTAGTTTTAATAGTAGTGGCATGAATGTGTGATAATGTAATTGACATGCTAAATATGAGGACATTGTGTTATTTTATACTATCATCAATTAATTTTGGTACACAAAAAGAAAAAATTGGGAAATATGACTCATTTTGTGAAACGATGGAGTAATTAATAGGTTGAAAGACCTTATAAAACATTTATGAATGAAACTAGTTTGTTTGAATAGATTCTGAGTTTTATAGCATCTTGCGAGTACATCTCTTTACCTTGTAGGAAGTTTTATGCATTCTCCTGGCTGATTAAGTCAATACCATGACATGACTACTTGTAAGCTACTCCCTTCATTCAACAAAATCAGTCTCATTTTTCAAAAAAAATTCTCCATAATAAGAGTGATATTTTGTTTCATGATAGTGTAAGACGATACAATGTCCTCAAATTTATCGTCGCAGTTAAATTATCATGCTACCATCAGTAAAGATTTTTTATCTTAGGGATAATCAGGGAATGAAAAAAATATCCTTTATATTTCCGAAGTTTTCAAATGGGACTCGTTTCGTGGAATAGAGGTTGTATCAGTTAGAGCGAGATGCTTTGGTAGCTTCTTAAGCATATATTGGAGTCTACTTCTGCCTTCTTCTGTCACCTTTGTAGTGGCTACATGGTGGATAAGGCTAAAATTTTTCTAACCTGGTGCTTCTATATTGCAGGTTGTTGTACTAGCTGTGCTGTGCGAATAAAATCTGGACAAATAAGACAGCCTGAAGCATTAGGGATTTCTGCTGAGTTGAAATCTAAGGCATGTATATATCACTTGGTGGATAGCTACCTTATCTTCAAGTAATTGAATGCAGATAGTAGGCCGTGGTATTATTGATGTAGGACAGATTTGAGAAGAAGGAATAAAGAGAACGAGGAACGATATTTGAGGCTCAGAAGCCACAAACACAATAAACTCAATTCATAATAATCAACTCACTGAATAATAATGAGAGTTACAACTCTTTATATAGGAAAACGACAACTAATCGACCATGTAAAAACCCTAATCTAAAAATGGAAACAACTCGTAATAATACTCTAGTACTTTAAATAAAATTTCTAGAATAATAACTTACCTAAAAAAATACTAAAAATATATAAAAATTTATCTCTAAATAATATTGTACAATATTGAATAACAATAAATTGCTTTCCATCCGTATCATTCTCCTCGTCATTGAAAAGAACTCGTCCACGAGTTTTATGATAATTCAAGATGAGCAACCATGATCAAAAAGATGACTTTGAACAAACTTTGGCAAACTCAAACCACTAGCAGTTCACCCGTCAGGCATTATTTTAATTTTGAAGCTTGCTTGTGAATTTTTATCTTAATATTCGTGGGAACCAATTCTCTCCGAATTGTAGGGGTATGCACTTCTTTGTGTGGGTTTTCCATCATCGGATGTTGAAGTTGAAACACAAGATGAGGATGAGGTAATTGCATTTTTGTTTAAAATTTTAGAAACTACTGCTATTTACTTATGCAATACCTAAATAACACACAGGAATTACATTATTCAGTTCTAATTGAGATAGATATTATTTGAACCTTAATGAGTGTTGATGATTGATCTGAGTATAATTTCCTCACGTTGAACAAATTTCCTATTACATGAGGTGACATGTTTTTCGAGTGTTTCGTTACCATTTGCAGTCAATACCCAATTCTTAAAATCCCAACAGACCAACACACACACACACGCACACACACACGCACACACACACGCACA
>JAUMHB010035455.1:0-12127 GCA_032359685.1 Pittosporum tobira | reverse complement strand
TTAAAAATAAATTATAATCAATAATAATTAATGAAACCAAACAGGGCCAAGACTTTTATGTTGTCCTAAATACACAAACGAATGGTGTATATATTGTGATAGTTAAAATTCGCCAAAAAATCATGCAGTCACATCTTCAAATACATCCAAATTTACAATTTCTCAAGCTCATACAGTATACATTTGAACGAGTTTACTAATTCGAATTTTGAACTGGTACCCTTCTACTAATTCGAATTTATAATTTGTCTATTTATTTTTCTGTTTTCTGGAGTAAACCATTCCTCGGATCCCATCCGGATCCGCAACGAAGCCCAAAGGCCTATAAAACCCGAGCACCCGAGGCTCCGAATACAAAGCAATATTAGTGATCCCTTTTCGTAACAGGTCCTCCACCAATCTCTCCATCAAGGCCTTCCCCAACCCAATCCCTTGGAAACTGGGGTCCACCACCACATCCCATATGATGGCGTTGAAAACTCCGTCGCCCGTAGCTCTAGCAAATGCCACTGGCCGTTGGGTCTTCTCGTAGTGGACCCACAATAAGGCGTCCGTGTGCTCCAGAGCCAGGCGTATCTTATCCGGGTGGCGCCTAGGGAATCCGACGGCGACGAAGACGGAGTTGAGGTGGTCGAGGTTGAGGTCGGATATCGTGTCGCGGAGTGTGAAGCCTCGGGATTCGAGATCTTTGGTAGAGATCGAGTACGTGTTCGTGATGGTGGATTGGTGATTGGAGATTGAAACGGCGGCGTTCGGAGGGCTGGCGTAAGTGGTTCTGAGGCGGGAAAGAGAACGGAAAGGAATAGAGGAGTTGCCGTGAAGCAGCATTTTGTATAAAGAAACTGAAAGATGAGTGGGAGTAGGAGTGGATATCGTTTACCGATCTAACCTATCACTCTGGATACACGCGAAAGTTTGTGGTTGTTAACGTTACAGGAACAAGCCTCAGATTAGTCTTGTTTTTTACAGCTTATTTTATTTTAAATATTTATTATTCTTAATTGATTTTGAAAAATTATATGTTAAAGTATAATATATTCTTAATTTATTTATTAAAAATATTTTCTTAAAATTTATAAATGATAATATGAAAAATCATAAGTTAAGTTATAATGTATTTGTTTATAAATAAATAAATTTTATATTTTTAATTTATTTATTTATTAATAAATAAATTTTAAATTATTTTAAAATAAATCATACATCGAGTATTATACTATATATTCTCATGTTTTTCTTGTCTCAATAAATTAATTTTACTTATTATGACTTTGTGGAAAATATGTGATAGCGCTTTTTTTCCCCTACAATTAGATATGCACAAAAAGCGTGATGACCAATGCTTGGATCGAGACTTACCTGGTCAAAGCTTAGACCGATTAGGATTGAGTCGGGTTTTTAAAAGACGAAAAAAGTTCAACAGATCGCCATATTAAGAGAAAGATCGACCTAGTCCGGGTCAGTCTTTAGACTTGTCCTAGTTAAAGACCGGTCTAGGCCCAAGCCGATCCTAAAAACCTATGAAAAGTCTACATAAATTATCAAGTATTATAAAAAAATTACTCTCTTTGTTTTCAATATTTTTTTTTAAATTACTAAATTTTATAAAAAATAAGTTTATAACTATATAAATTACTAACTACCAAAAGTAAATAATTATGTAAAATAGTTAACTATATAAAATAACTATATAACTACATATATAACATAGTTATATAACTAATTATATAAAATAACTATTTTAACTAACTTAATAAAAGTAGAACAATTAATTACTAACTTAATAAAAATATTATGAAAGTTATATATAGAAAAATAAATTTAAATAATTTTATAAATTGAAAAAAAAATAAAAATAGAAAAAACCAAGTTGATGACCAATCTAGGACCGGTCCGAACCGATAGTCCTCAACGGGTCTCATTTTTTCGTACATATTTTGGTCCAGTCCGACCTGGTCAACTAAAAAGACCGACATGATTTTTTCAAATAAAGATCGATCCTTACAAACTTTGACTAAAGCCCGACGGACCGGTCTTTTTGTACATTTTTATCTACAACTATCTACTATTATTGATTGATTTTGTTACTCATATTATTGTTCTAAAAATATCAATGTAACTCTGATTAATTTTTAAATTAATCTTAAAAAAAATTTCATTGTTTAGGTGAATTGAACACCTAATATTTATTAATTTTTGAACTATGTCATATTAAAATTGTCTAATCGCTAGATCATCATTTTATTTAAACACAAAAAATATTGTAATCAAAGTATAATTGCCCCTGCTTCAAACAAAAATTAATTTAAATTTAAAATAGTACAGAACAAGATAAAACAAATACAGAATACATTCTCACATCATGGAGTAATTAGATTGGATGCGGCTTTAAAAAGGTCCGAGGTCACTACTTCTAGAATGTTCATATTATTATTTCTAGAACGCTGTTCTGATTGCAGCCATATTGACCCTTGACCTTCACGAAGATGCGGGTGTAGTTGAAACTTCAAAATTGAAACATGAATTCACTGATTTATTTATTTTTCCTGTAATAATAAATCGTGAATTTATTTATACATTTGAAAGAAATCGTTAATTCTACTGAAACGGGTCTAAGTTTTCAATAATTGGTCACTTAAAAATGAAACTTCCTTCATCCTGCATTTTATTTATTTTCTCCGTCTCACAATAATGAGTTTAAAATAATAATAAACTATTAAAAATATATTTTCTTTTCATGCTTCTTAGTATATTTGAAAGTAGTGTTTATTTGATAATTGTTTCTATTTTTAAATTTTATTTTTATTTTTTTAAAAATAGTAGTAAAAAATATTATTTGGTAACAATTTTTGTTTCTATCAATATAGAAACAAAACCTATTTTGGTGCCAATGAAGTTTTTGCTCAATGATTAAGACTGAAATCCTGAAATTTTTAATTTGTAAGTTGTCTCATATTCGAGTCTCCCTCACTTAGTGTGTGGGGTTTATTTTTTCGCTAATTAATTAAAGTGGAACACTTGTTCCCCTTTTTAGGTGGTATGAGGAGTCTTATGCTCCTTAGATGTCATTGCAATCACGGTGGAACCATTACCACCACCCATGTAAAACAAAAAAAAAAAGCAAAACTTATTTTGGTAGCAAAAAAAATATTTATTCAATTTTGGAAGCATCAGGCGTAAATTAAGTCGCGTCTTTGATTTTCATCAGCAACAAAAATTATCAATATATTTTCTAAATACTCTCTCCATGATAAATCATATCAAAACCCCTGCGGCTTTTTTTTGTTTTTTTGAGTATCAGATTTAATAATTTTATTATTAGTACTTTTAATATATTGTTGTATATAATTTAAAGCAATATACTCCCTCCATCTAAAAAAAATGAGTAAAATATGAAAAATATGTAAATTAAAAAAACTAATTTTTTAGGAGAGAATATATTTTTTTGACAAAATTGTTCTTAGAAATGTATTTTATATTGATAGAGAGAGAAAAAAAAATTTGATTTGACATAAAATGAGAATAAAAAAGTAATTACAAACTGGAATTGGTAGATTACATCATTCTTTTTGGATGATAAAAAGAATATTTGGACTCATTTTGTTTAGACAAATTGAGTATTAAAATTTAAGTAAAAACAATTTTTCATAAAATATTATTATTAATTTTTTGTTTTGTATATTTATTATAGCACATATTTATCAAATATTATTGCTTAATTTATAATTCCAATAGAAGCAACTAAAAGTAAAAAATCAAAAACTTAAAGTATAAAGATAAAAGTATAATCAATTACCAAATAAACCCTAAGTGCCCTATTAAAATTTTAAAATATTATATTATTATATATTACAAAAAATAGAATTTGGGTAGGAGTATTTTGAATTCATTAAATTATAGTTTATAGTTGAAATTCAACAACTTTATTATAATTAAATTTAAATTATAAATTTAATCTTTTAAATTTAAACTAAACATGTCAAATATAATTTTTAATTTTAAGTCCAAAATTTTTAAATGTTATTTTTTCCGTTCAAAAAAATATAAAATTTAATTTATTATTTTATAAGATAAAATAATAAGATTTTTTTTAACAGGAGTATTACAAACTAGCGCTAAGCTAAGCTCGTAGCGATGATTGTACAAAAAATAAAATTGTGAATCTTGTGATGGCTTGAGTGACGTCGAACGTTGGGAAGTGAGATACAGAGAAACAGAAAAGGTCAACAGTGAGATCGGAAAAAGTAGAAGCAGACGTACCTAACTTCCGTGTGAACGCATTGCGATTCCGCTGAAGTCTGAAAGTTGACAAGCCTCCGTGCTGATAGATAGTACCTTCTTCCTTTCCAGCACTATATAATCGTCATTCTTCTAAACTATTTGTGGTATTAAAATCTCTGATCTTCAATTTATCTGGGCGAATCATTTCAAGTTAATTTTTCCGTACTTTTGCTTGCACTCTTTTCAGGTACTAATTTCTTGTTCTGATTCACCCCATTATCTTTTTTGATCAGTATTAATTTGATCTAGAGCTAAATTATATAAGTTGTTTCAGATTTACCCTTTTGTGGAATTATATATGTACATGTGTGTGATCTGAGTAGTTCTGGAATTTAGACTGAATTATTTGAAGGACAGGGTGGGGAGACAATTCCAATGCCATTTCTAAATTGATGCATCGTAAGCAACCGATTGCGGATTTTGAATTGGATCTCCCACTTCCTAACCAAACCAACATAATGTAGTATAAGATCTTGGTAATAAGCTCCAATTTCTTCCTCTTGTTAGCCATTATAAATAAATAGACCGTCTCTGTAACAACTTAAGATTTTAGGCTAGTTGGTTACTTGAGATTCCCCAGGCAGAGCCAGACCCGTAGAAATGGGTACCTGGGGAACCCGTAATACCAACATAGTTTGGATCGGATGGATAAGGAATCCGATTCCTCATCTGAGATCTCGAGTTCGAGACTTGGATGGAGTAGATTATGTTGTGAGAGCTTTCCTACACAACCCATGGGTCTGACGCGGCTCGAGCTGGATTAATCGGGACAAATGAAAGTCTCGGACACCAATGTGAAACCAAAAAAAAAAGGGGAACCCGTAATAATTTTGGGTTAACTACAATTTTTTTAGGGAACAAGGTTGTTGCCTTTTTAAAGTTCTTTTAGGGGAAAGTTGGATACTTATTTGGACTATTTTACAAATAATAGTACATATTTTGATTATTTTATGAATTAAGGTTAGTATATTTTCAGAACTGGGGGTCCATACTAAAACATTTATAAAGAAAAGTTGAAGCTTGAAATTTTTCTGGGGGATATGGGAGCCCCCATTTATGTATCTACATTCACCCGTGATTTCTTCTAATTAAGCATAAACTCAATTTGTCTGCCTGTCTAATAGATAGAATTTTTAGGTACTAATTTTATACTATGGGAGCTTTGGCATAAGGCTCAAGTAATTCGTCTCTTTTTTCTCTGTTTGAGAAGGAAAGAAAATAAATCATGTAATTTATTCTGTTTTGTTAGGATTCAAACGAGTATATAGACTCTACTTCCCTGTTTAAGTTGTAGTTCTTTAAAATATATTGTGTTGCTATTTTCAGATATTATTAAAGCTTTCCTCTCCATTATGATGTGTTTTTTGAAATTATACATATAATCCACTGATAAGAAATTTTTAAGCAGGAAAAGGAAATGGCACCTCTCCCAACAAGAATTGGTCTTGCTGGCCTTGCCGTCATGGGCCAAAATCTGGCCCTCAACATTGCTGAGAAAGGATTCCCAATTTCTGTTTACAATCGAACCACGTCAAAAGTTGATGAGACTGTAGAACGGGCCAAACAGGAAGGAAACCTTCCCTTGTATGGTTTTCATGATCCTGAGGCCTTCGTTAATTCAATCCAAAAGCCACGTGTCATAATTATGCTTGTTAAGGCTGGTGCACCAGTTGATCAAACCATCAAGACACTTTCTGTCTACTTGGAGAAAGGAGATTGCATAATTGATGGCGGTAATGAGTGGTATGAGAACACCGAGAGGCGAGAGAAGGCTATGGCTGAATTAGGTTTACTTTATCTTGGCATGGGAGTTTCAGGTGGTGAAGAGGGTGCTCGAAATGGACCCTCTTTGATGCCCGGAGGATCCTTTGAGGCTTACAAGAATATAGAAGATATTCTTCTGAAGGTGGCAGCCCAAGTTCCTGACAGTGGGCCGTGCGTTACATACATTGGCAAAGGTGGATCTGGTAATTTTGTTAAGATGGTTCACAATGGGATCGAGTATGGCGATATGCAGCTTATTTCTGAAGCTTATGATGTACTAAAATCAGTTGGGAAGCTCTCTAATTGGGAACTGCATCAGGTTTTCTCTGAGTGGAATAAAGGAGAACTTCAGAGCTTCTTGATTGAGATTACAGCTGATATATTTGGAATTAAGGATGATAAGGCAGATGGGTATCTGGTGGACAAGGTTCTCGATAAAACGGGGATGAAGGGTACGGGTAAATGGACAGTCCAGCAAGCTGCGGAGCTGTCTATTGCGGCTCCCACTATTGCTTCATCTCTGGATTCAAGGTTTCTCAGCGGGTTGAAGGACGAAAGAGTCAAAGCTGCAGAGGTCTTCAAATCAGGTGGGTTTGGTGACATCCTTGCTGACCAAAATGTGGACAAAAAGATGTTGATTGATGATGTCAGACAAGCGCTTTACGCTTCCAAAATATGCAGTTATGCCCAGGGAATGAATTTGATCCGTGCAAAGAGTATCGAAATGGGGTGGGGCTTAAAACTCGGAGAGCTTGCTCGGATATGGAAGGGGGGTTGCATTATACGTGCTATATTTTTGGACCGTATCAAGCAGGCTTATGATAGAAACGCTGATCTGGCGAGCCTTCTTGTGGACCCAGAATTTGCAAAGGAGATGATTGAGCGACAATCTGCTTGGCGAAGAGTAGTTTGTCTTGCTATCAGTGCAGGCATTAGCACACCGGGCATGTCTTCCAGTCTTGCCTACTTTGACACCTACAGAAGGGAAAGGCTGCCTGCTAATCTGATTCAAGCCCAAAGAGATTATTTTGGTGCTCATACATATGAGAGAACTGATGTAGCTGGGTCTTTCCATACCGAATGGTTCAAGATCGCCAAACAGTCAAAGGTCTGATTTGTAATGGCTGTCTTCAACCATTGTGAACCATTGTCTTGTCTGTTATACCTAATAATGTTCCATCGGTCATTGAAACCGAAGATTTGACCCTATATCATTTTGTGATATTATCTCATTAGCGTTGTTGTTTCTAGATATATTAGAAGTTTCTAAGCTCATCTTATCTATGTTTGTTGTAAGTTCTTTTAGATTTGGTTTACTCTTTAATTTCCTTCCTGAAGGACCCTTATAAGAGCATCTAGTGTTTGCTGGTGGTTCCCGGTCATGTACTTTCTTATGACATATCAAATCTTGAATTTTCATTTTTCATGCCCGGATGCTTTTCACGATTTATTTCAAGTTCTTAGCTTTTTAAATAAGACGAGATTGTCATATCAATACTCTTCTGATTATTAAATTTTGTATAATAATGTCTACCATGTAGCAGTGGTTGATTACTCAATGACGGTGAACAGAGTTGAAGGACTTTCAACACGCACCAGTGAAATCTTATGTTTATGTACGAAATCAATTACTTGTCCAAAACAAAATATCTGGATCTTGAAACTCTAAGTTTTACGTTAGTTTTAAAATATAAGAGTATTATTAATTTTTAAATGTTAATTTATAATATTTTCAAATTCTAATAGACATAAATTCATTTAAGATTTAAAAAAATTGTTTTCGCATATACTAGCAATTTTCAAATGGTTAAGATTTTTAAAATTATATTGATTATAATCAAATCAATTCATTCATGTAATTTCAAATAAAAAAATATTAAGAATCAATTTTATAAAATCAATAATGTTCTTATATTTTGAAAAAGAAACGCGTAAGCGGTGGTTTTGAAATATTTCACAGGTTAGATAACTTGTCAATCTGTAGTATACAACCCGGTCTTCTTCTGAATTTAAAATTGGAGATTTATTAAGGAATGGCATTAAGAAATCAACCTAAGCTAGAATTTATGTCTGCTGATGTCATTAACAGTCGATTAAATTGAGTTTCCTAACGGGAGGATGTTGATTTGTGATGGCAAAACAGTGAACTGAAAATTTGGCAATTCTTGAAAAATAAAATGGTAAACTTCCTCTTAACTAAGTAGCTCCGGAAGGCTTTGTTCTTCATCAAATTTTAAATTTTATTGTTGTGTAACACCACCACATCAATTAAATTAAATATCTTATTTATTTTTTTGACTATTTCTTATACGAGATTTAAAATGTTACAAAAACATATATTTACTCTATTTTTTTTTTTTTTAAATCTAAAAAACATATTCCACACATAATATTAAGAAACTTAAAGAATAGGAGAAAAATTCATTCCATTTTTACTCATAGCGGTAATAAATTTGTCTTTGTTGAAATTAATGTACTCTACTTGAGTACATTTAGGTTTAAGACTTTCAGGATGTCTTGTGCAACTTTTTGAATTTGAATTGTGAACTTTATATATTTTTGGAATAAATATATTTTAAACTTATAGACATATTTTATGGGAAGGATGGATTATATACATTGTATTTTAAATATTTTAAATATACTTACATTATATTTTAGATATGTTAAATATATTAAGTATATAAAAATATTTTTAATATAAAATACATAAATGTGCTTAAAAAATCTTAAATTTTATGCTAAAAATAATTAGAAAACTGAGGAGGATATTAATTCTCTTTATTTCGGGAAGGATGAGTTTCCAAAATAACAACATATATTGGACCAAATGGTAAGGAGTTCGGTGTCCCTTAAAAAATGTCTCGAGATCAAGACTTGTGGATAGAAATGATAGTGTTAGGAGAACTCGGGAGTCCGACATTAAATTTAAGACTATTGCACACTTAAAATAATATTATTATTTTTTTTTTTTATGAGCTTCCAAAATAAACTTTCGGTGCCAAACTTTGGGACTATAAATAAATGAACTTATTAGTCACCCCTCTAAAATCATACTGGCCAGCCCAATCATTTTCCATTAGACATCCAATCCATGTTGGACTCCATGACTGCGTACACCGGTCCAGCTAATATTCAACCGACCGAAAAAAAAAAAAAAAAAAGAAAGAAAAATCAAATTGATCAATGACCACCATTTCCACACAGCAAGAGTGCAATTTTATTATTTTTTCGAGGGCAATTTGATTTATCACTTCTTCAATAGTGGCATCTTAATTAAATAGTCACATAGAGGAGCAGCAGAGATCTGTCTAATAAACGAGCAAATTCAAACCGTTGGAACACCTCGACATGGTCTAGCCTTTCTGTGCTGTAGCTTGTTCTGTCATGGTTTATCGATCCGGCTACTCAGACATATACTAAGGTTACTTCCCGTACATATTTACAGATATATATATACTGTCAATTTGAGGAAACCAGTTATGGGGATTTTAGTTGAATTTTGGGATTTTTTTGATTGGGAACATGAATCGTATCCCAGTTATGAAGATTTCGCAGTTCTTCCGTTGTTTGCTCTCTTCTTCCCTACAGTTCGCTTCTTTCTCGACAGATTTGTGTTTGAGGTACCTTCGTTAGTTTTGTCCTCAATATGTTTGATTTTTTACTTGTGTTTGTTTCATAATTGACTATAGAGCGATTACTGTGTATACTTAGCCATTCAATGCTTATGAAAATATCGTTGACCAACTTGTATTCATGTTTGTGATTACTTAGATGTCGAAGAAGGGACCTTTTTTTTTTTTTTTTTTTTTAATAAATCTTTGACTTTCGAAAATGAACTTTCTTTTGAGACGAAGGGAGTGACATAATTTTGTTTGTATAGCCTAAAATATTTTGTACTTCTGACATACTTCCATGCTATTTATGTCAAGTCGCCAGATGGTTTGGAGTGATTGGATGTTCTCTTAGGTGGTGTTCGTTCATTAATGGTAATAGATTTATCTTAATTATGTTGAGACGAGATTTTAATTGTCTTTTATTAACAAAGATACAACATATTCGGCCATCCTAGGCCAGTTTAATGAACGAGTCTGGCAATACAGATTTACACAGGCCTAGTGGGGGAAAAATGCTCTTTTGTTGTGATTCTTGTATTCAAATTGAAAATGAAGTTGATGTTTTACATTTTACAGAAAGCAGGAAGACTGTTGATATTTGGAAAGGGACATCAGAAGATGGACGTTGAAACAGATGAGAGGAGAAAGAAGATACGCAAGTTCAAAGAATCAGCTTGGAAATGTGTTTATTTTCTTTCTGCTGAGATTCTAGCCCTTGCTGTAACCTATGATGAGCCTTGGTTCACCAACACAAGCAATTTTTGGACCGGACCTGGAAACCAAGTGTGGCCGGAGCTTAAAACTAAGTAAGATTTTTAAAAATCTTACACCAATTGTTGTCTTATTTTGGCTGCCGCATTGTGTAGTCTGCCTTTACTAGATTTAAGTTGGTGAATTTAACGATAACCAGGTTGAAATTGAAAGGACTTTATATGTATGCTGGTGGATTTTATACATATTCTATATTTGCTCTGATATTTTGGGAAACAAGGCGTTCTGATTTTGGTGTCTCCATGGGTCATCACGTAGCAACTGCCATACTCATCATGTTGTCTTACATACTCAGGTATCCTTAGAAAGACATTTTCAGTTCTAATTACATTATGCAGTGTAGCTTAGCTTGAAATATGTTCAAGGAACAGCAATATGGGGAGTGATAATTAAAATTATTAATTTATTAGATTTACTGAAAATTGGAAGCAGATGGAAAAAGTTTACGAGCTTCCTGTGTCTGCTTGCAGATTCTCTCGTGTTGGGTCTGTTGTTTTGGCTCTTCACGATGCTAGTGATGTATTTCTTGAAGTTGGAAAGATGTCGAAATATGGTGGAGCTGAGGCGCTTGCTAGTTTTTCATTTATCCTGTTCGTTTTATCATGGGTCCTGCTTCGTCTAATTTACTATCCATTTTGGATCCTCTGGAGTACAAGGTGGAAATATATTGCTTAATATTTCTTATTATTGATACTTTTGTGAATTCCTCAACTTTGATATACAATGATGTCAAATAGATATTTATTCCAAATATGGCAGAAGTTACATTTTTGTATCCAAATTATGACTCCCCCATTTTTTTATGACTATTATTTTGAAGTGCTTAAAGTTATGATGAATATTGTCATTTATTCCTCTCTCTTTTCTTTTTCTTTTTTTTTTTTGGCAGCTATGAAGTTCTCTTAACATTGGACAAGGAAAAGTACAGCATTCAAGGTCCAATCTACTATTACGTGTTCAATACTCTTCTATTTTGCTTGCTTGTTCTTCACATCTACTGGTGGGTGTTAATGTATCGGATGCTTGTTGAACAAATCCAAGCAAAAGGCCAAGTTAGTGATGATGTTCGATCTGGTAAGTTTAACATAAGATGGTTTCCAATTTGAACACATGCATGTAGACGGGTGCACTGTAATTACTAATTGCGAATTAAAATAAGAAACATCAATTTCAACAAGGAAATTTGCCAGCTGAGTTGTTTTATTTTATTTTTATACATCATCCATTCTAAAATTAGAGATACTTTGAATTCATATCAATTTTAAATTCTTTTGCAAATTGACTGAAGATGCAATAAAAAGGTTGGTCTTTAGTCTTTACCCGTAAACACTGTGTATTTGTGTGTGGCTGGCTTTGTGTTGCATACTCGTTGTTGATCAATTGTGTGCATGTATAAATGTGAGCTGACTAAGTTGGCAGCAACTTAGGCCATCAGAGGCAGCAAAAAGTCTGAGAAATTTTGTGGTTGATTTTGTACCTGTGACAATTTGGTATTGGAACAGAGGGAGTAATTCACAAAGCATGTGGCAAACTACACATAAGTCTACCTCCCAACCACCAGCCCCCTCCTTAACTAATTACATTTATTAAACTTGGAGTGTATCATGATACATATATTGATATGAACCAAGCCCTAACTACGACCCAAAAGCTAGCTCAGAGGTGTAGGTTTGACCCTCGCCATATAAACCAGC
>JAUMHB010035454.1:0-41246 GCA_032359685.1 Pittosporum tobira | reverse complement strand
TTAATTTCTAGTGGTTTATTAGGTTCTGTCAAAAGTGACAATTTCAATTGCTTATCTTGTAAACTTGCCAAACACACGACTTTACCTTTTTTTTATTAGCAAATCAAAATCCATTTCTCCTTTTGATTTAGTTTATTCAGACATATGGGGACCTTCTCCCAATATTAGTATGGGAGGGGTCAAGATATTATGTGATATTTGTTGATAATTTCTCTCATTTTACATGGATATACCTCATGAAAAAATATTATGAACTGGTTGATATTTACAAAAATTTTGTCATTATGATAAAAACTCAATTTTCTCGTAATGTTAAAGTTTTTCACACTGATAATGCCATGGAATATAAAGAAACTGAATTACTTCAATTATTTGCATCTAATGGCACCATTATCCATCGCTATTGTCCTGATACATATGAATAAAATGGTCGTGCTGAACGCAAACACAGACATATCTTAGAAACTGTGCGTGCCTTACTTCTTACTAGATCCCTTCCTGAATGTTTCCGGGGCGAATCAACTTTCATAGCCGTATATACATTCAATAAGATTCTTTTTCTCCTCTCCTTGAAAGTCAATCTTCATATGAACGATTGTATGGTTCTTCTCCTTCATATAAAGATTTTAAAGTTTTTTGATGTGCTTGTTTTGTTCTTCTTCAGCCTCAAGAACGAACAAAATTAGAACCTCCTTCTCTTTTATGTTGCTTTCTTTGGTATGGTATCGAACATAAGGGATGCAGATGTTGGGATCCTATTTTTAAAAGACTTCGTATCATTCGAAATATTATCTGACTCAGATTCTGCAGGTTAAAATTCTAATAATTCCACGACAAGTTAGATCACACCACCTTTGGCATCTACTCCTGCACATTCCCATGACACTGTCTCCGATGATGATTCTGCATCACCACTAACCATTGAACCCATTTGTCGTTCAACTCGGGTAATACAACCTCCTCATCATCTTAATAACTATCATGTTTCTTGTGCCATCCAACCTTTACATGAACCTCAAACATACCAGGAAACTAGTACTAATCCTTTATGGCAGCAAGCAATGATTGAGGAATTATAGACATTAGATAAAACACGTACTTGAGACATAGTTGATTTACCTATAGGGAAGATACCTATTAATTGTCGATAAGTCTATAAAATCAAGACTAGATCGGATGGTACAATTGAAAGATATAAAGCATGTCTTGTGGCCAGAGGCTTCACTCAGGAATATGGTATTGATTATGAGAAGGCATTTGCTCTTGTTGCTCGACTTACACATGTTCGTAATTTACTTGATGTTGCCGTAGCTTGTCGTTGGGATCTATGGAAAATGGATGTTAAAAATGCTTTTCTTAATGGTGATTTACAGGAGGAAGTCTACATGAAACCTCTGTTAGGATATTTTCAATCTCCGCATCAGGTGTGTCGGCTCAACAAAGCTATTTATGGCCTTAAACAAGCTCTACGAGCTTGGTTTGCAAAGTTTAGTGCTATCTTAAGTCAGCGAGGTTTCTCATCTAGTCCTTATGACCATGCTCTCTTCATTTGTCATACACATAAAGGGATTGTTCTCTTGCTACTGTATGTTGATGACATGATTATTACTGAAAATGACATTGCCGGAATACTAGATCTCAAGGTGTTTCTCAATAAACATTTTGAGATGAAAGATCTAGGTCCGTTAAGCTGGTCTTGAACTGTCTTCCGACTCATCTGGTTATAATCTTTCATAAACGAAATATGCTTCTGATCTTCTTTCTCGTGCAGGTATTATTGATAACAACATCGTTTCTACTCCTTTAGAAACCAATGTCAAACTTACTCCGAGAGATAGTACCCCACTCAGCTAAGCTATTTTTTATTGTCAGTTAGTGAGAAGTTTGGTTTATCTCATTGTTACTCGAACGGATATTTCTTATGCTATCACTTGGTTAGTTAATACATGTCTGCTCATAGGACTACATATTATGCTGTTGTTTTTCGGATACTTCGATATGTGAAAAGAACTATATATCTTGGCTTACATTTCTTAGCCAACTCTTATCTTGAGTTGAATGCCTATTCAGATGCAGATTATAATGGTAATTCTCATGATCAATGTTCTATTATTGGTTTCTGTTTTTTTCTTGGAGATTCTCTTATTTCTTGGCGAAGTAAGAAACAAACAATTACGTCCAAATCCACTACTGAATCTAAATATTGAGCTCTTGGTGATTCCACTCAGGAATTCATTTGGCTTCGTTGGTTGTGAACTGATATGGGTATATCACTTTCTTTAGCAACTGTTTTTCATATCGACAGTCAGAGCGCCATGAAAATTACACAATGATGTTTTTTTACGAGCGGACTAAGCATATTGAGATCGATTGCCATTTTATTCGTCAGCACATTTCTCGTGGAATAGTTCATTTTCAATTTGTCTCCACACTTGCACAAACGGTTGACATTTTCACTAAACCTCATCCGCCAACTCGTTTTCAAACTCAAGTTGTTGTCAACTCAATTATTTTGAGTTTGAAAGGGGATGTTAATATAATAAATAAGAAACCCATGGGCTTGTATGAGTCCATTAAGGTTTAGGATTAGATTACTTTTATGCTATATCTACTCCTATTATATTTCATTGTATTACACATTCAATAAACACATTTTGCTTTCGCTATATTTTTTTACAGAAATAAAATCTTAATTACCTTAATTTTTATTTAAAATCAAAAAATATATAAAGAATAAATACTCGAGTCTTGAGATGCACTAATAAATTCTTGCTTATTCATGTTTGCCTGTGTATTGTATGCTTTTAAAGATGTACGGTGGTATAATTAAATAGAAAATTCAATTTTGTATCCCCCCAAAATGGGAAGAACACATAAAACAAAACAAAACCCGACCCACCCACAAACCACCACCACCACAAAAAACCAACACACCCATATTTAAGGACAATAGCCATGTGAAGTACATGTGCCCACACGTACACCAGAAAAATTAGAAAAAAAACAAAAGAAACAACTTGCATGTGCATGCATGGGCTTGCTCCAAGTAACTTGCTAAACCTTTGTTTACCTCTTGCTTCAAGGCTGTGTGCATGTACCTTTGAAAATTAGTCCATATTGTGCAAGACGAGTAAGACATATCACGAATTTTCTGGTACCCGATCTGGTGTGATTGTGTGAGAGAATAGCATCTTCGTGTTTTCTTTAAGGATAATATTATATTTTTATTGAATTAGGGTCTTCTTGTATTTGATATATGAAAAGATGATGATGTATTATGTTTTTATTAGTTTTAAAATATAATTCTATCATGATTACGTTGATTTTTCCTTTAAAGTTCACATAAAATATTTGTATTAGCGTACATGTATATGGGCCAAAAAGTCCATTAGAGTTGCATTGTTTTAACATTTCTTTAACCTCTCTCGGTATTATTGAAATCATTAAGTGTGCAATATAATTTTGACTTTCGTCTCTCTATTTTTACATGGTATCAGAGCATCTAAAGATTCTTCATCTCTGAAAATTCGTCCATAAATGCACTGTTTTTTGTTATTTTTCTGATTTTTCAAACAACTTCTATATAATTTTGGCTTTTGTCTCTCTATTTCTACATCTTGTATCACTGTTTGATTTTTTTTTTTTGTGTGTGTGGTTAATTCAGTTATGCTGTTAATCACTAACAACGCACAAGTTCAGACGTGTTCGATTAAATAAATCAATCTTCTCTGAATTTGCTGCTTTGATTCATACCTGAGACTTTTAATAATCGGATATTTTGATGGCATCGAGTAAGGGAATACACTAGCCGATTGCTGCAAAATTAGCTTCTTCTTAAATCATGATTTGCAGATATAAAAATAAACTAATGTTTTAAAACTTACTACATAGATTTATTCGGTAGAGGAAAATCAAGAATAAAACTTACTACATAGATTTATTCGGTAGAGGAAAATCAAGACAATTATTCGACGGTATTATATTTGATTTTTTTGAAAATTATTTAAAAATTTATTAATTAAAAATTCGTTTAAAAAATACTTGGTTAAATATTCGATCATTGATGTTTTGGAAACGTAATTTTCAAGCTTACTAGGATCTCCATTATTTTGTGGAGGACATTGCATCTTATCTCTATTATAATTACCAAATGAATTATGAAATTTGTGAACAAAATAATAATAATATATTGGACATTTTCTGTTTTGTCACTTTATATTTACGTCAGCGGTGGTCTCCACCGAGTTGTCCACAAGTGCAATGTGGTTTTTGCAGCTCTCTACATTGCTGGCGGTGCCCAGCATCCTTTTCATGTATCAGTTTTCCATTTTATTTATTGTAAATTTCTTACATCCATTTGGCTTATTTATTTATTTATTTATTTTTTTGATGAGTAAACCCCATGTACATGTATACAAATTTGCATGAATACAAAAATTCACCATACAACGCTCCACTTTAGAAAAGTTACATAGAAAACTTACTTACTTACGACCCTTGGACACAATCACAAACAACTCTTAAAAAAAAAAAAACACAAAAAATAAATCTTCCAAAAAGTTGTGAACGGAATAACAAACTCGAGAAAAATTTCATTGAGCCAGATTGAAGCAAGCTCAAGAAAAGAGAATGAATACTAACGAGTCCTCTCTCTTTGTCCTCAAAATATCTGTAGTTATGTTCCTTTGTGATGTCAAGTAAACTAAATTAAGAAGCCATATTTTGAAATTTAATAGAAATTCAGAACTATATGAAGAAAGTCAGTTTCTGATTGCAATATATATATATATATATAAGCAAAAAAAAAAATAAAAAAATAATAATATTGATCGTCTTCAGGAGTCCTCACCCACACACACATGAGCAAAGCTTACATAGTGAGTCCTTCGGTTGAAAAGTCGTGCTGGATGTTTAAAATGCTCTTTTTTTTTTTTTTTCTGACCCCCTTCAACTTGTGCAGCAGCAGACCCAAGTCATTTACTACCTTTAGCAGATCCCAGACGTTTATGTTTGACAAGGTTAGTCATAGCACCTCTAGGTTGCAGTCTCATGTATGAGTAGTTCTAGTACTTTGTGGTGTTAGCGTTTTCTTATGTAAGATTGTAGATTTTTCTGTTTTAGGTTCACTCAAGTAATACATTATCATCTTTGCGTGAAAACAAAAGCTAATCAGAGAAGTTCATCTCAATCTATTTGTCTCCTCCCATCTCTGCTAAAGATAGCCTAACTGATGAATGGCATAAAGCTAACCAAAGAAGCCAGAATCTTCCGTATCCAAATTACTGCATTAGAAACTGAACTTTTATACAACAAATACCCCACAGCATCAAATATAACAAGTCCAACCTTTTCAGATTACATGTAAATGGAAACTAATTTTAAAAAAACATAGACAAGACCTCTAATTTCTGATTTAACAATGTACAACATGGGATGAATGTTTTCCCCTCAACTCAAGGGGGACAAGGAAAGGTGGAGAAAATAGATTGGGAATTTAATCCAAACTTTTGTAGAGTTGTATGCCTTTTGATATTATTACGTTGCATAGTCTTCACTCTTTACCAAGCAATCTCCTAAAATATGCAAGTTTCTTCATTTACAACGAGGAAAGCGGGCCACCATATTTATTGTCCCGAAGGTTGTCCTTCATCACGAACTCTAACTGGTTTCCAGTCGGAATCTTCTCTAGGTTGTCTTAATGCAACAAAATGAAGAGCGTCACTTCGCACCTGATAAATGTGACAGGCCCAAGGATACGAGTCTGGCGCTGACCAGACTTTTTGGTCTTCAAATACAGTATCCTCAGCAAGTGATTCTGCCATGCAGTTTAAGACATTGGGTTCAGGTTCCTCGTAACTCGGTATAGCAATACATCCAAGAGAAACGTAACCCTCTGGAGCACGTGGATGCCAAATCGATATAGGACTGATGTAGTCATCTGGACAATTCCTCCACACCTGTAAACATACACACCCACACATACAGGTCTTAAAATTATGTTGCATATTTCCCAAAAAAAAAAAAAAAGAAAAGAAAAAAAAAGAGCAAGATTACATATTTGTCCACAAGTTGCTAAAACAAATGCTTCCCTTAACTCATACATCAGAAAAAAAAAAAGAAGCCATGAGAAGTATATTTTCTCTACCATTCCCTTATTTGCCTAGAGGCATAGAGAACTATGGCTACCATGGAGATGATAAACAACAAAAATTAAAAAGCAGAACCAGGGTATCATAAATAAGAAAGTGTTGAGCAAGATAAAATTACAACTGTGCAGTAGCACTTAAGCTGGGAAAAATATGTTTTTGAACTAGGATGGAATCATAGTTAGCACAGTTTTTACTTAAGATATGAAAATAATACCTCCTCCCTTAAAAAGGAGTGACGCTTTCTATGTACAAGACAACGAAAATAGGGTTTCTTATTTCTTTCGTTGCTGTATACCATAGAGAGAGATGTATTTGTAACGATTTATAAAAAACATTGAACTCCGAAGGGGCCAGAACTACATAAGAAAATAATCTTCCAACTTTTTATTTATTGAAAGCCATTTTAAATTTTGAAGGAGCAAGTACTACAAGGTTGATGACGTTGATAAAAAATAAAAGTAAACTCGTCCATATTCCACACCCCCAAAAGAATATGAAATGCTCAAGATTCAATTTTTAGCTCACATTTCAAAAAACTCACAATTACTACGAGCCACAACAAGTAGACTAAAATTCCTTATACCGCTAGTGGAATGAATTCAATATATTTGCATTACTTCTAAATCACTTACTAGATCATAACCAACTGGAAGTGCAAAAAGTTTGTTACTGTTACGGTATACAGCAGCGACATTAGGAGGATGGATACCAACCCGAGCTATATCCCCAACAGACACATATCTGAAAAATGAATAGTTGCGTGGACAGATGTCAAGAAAGGTGTAACAAATAACCGGAGCATATAATTGTCTAAAAACCAATATATATATATATATATATATATAGTGACGATTGTATCCAGATCCCACAGAAGTAGATATATGGAACTTTTCAAGAAAAAAGAGTAATTTTCTTAATCTTGAATAGTAATAAGAATAGAAGTAAGGATTAGCAATTACCCGTCAGGACAGATTGGCCGCCAAATGCAACATATACCGCTGTCTTCGACAACCTGAAGCAGAAATTATAAATAAAATTAAATGGCATGTCCAGGCCAAAAATATCCCTGAGATATTGAATAAGGCAAGATTGAATTTAGTCACACCTGTTTTTTGCACAATGTGCACCGACTTCTGGATTCTTGTTCACTGCTCCAAACCTTCGTAAAATTGATAATATGCTTGACAAATCTCTTCTCATCAGAAGAAATTGAACCTGACGAAGAAAGCTCTCTTGATTTGATGATGGATTTTTTCAGGTTTCGAGAGTCTCTCCATTCGTCTTCGCTACAAGAAAAACTAACATATCTCTGACTTGAAGGAACCTGCAGAAGTAGAAAATTTATATGAATCACTCGCACGCGCGCGCACACACGTATTTTAATTTTTTTTTGATTATAATCCCGTCAAAAAAGTGACCTTCAGTGTTAGGCTTTTTTCGTTGGACTGGTGTGCTTTCCACATCTTTCGGACCACTGAACAGATCCTAACAGCCTGGGGTTCCCTTCCCTCCTCTGGTTCTTCCTCAGAACTGCATTTGATGACGCGAACAAAGGTTTCGGATCTTCTAAAATTTTTGAGATGGAGAATTAAGTGAGACGGTGTAACATGGCCTGCTTTTACCAACTCCAGCGCCATGAGCTCTTCCCATGACACATCCCACATGATCTTACAAGGCTTCTTATCCATCTTGTTGGGAGCCAGACACTTCCCATGCATAAAAAGGCAGGAAAAGAAACGTACAGGTGAGCAACAAAAGTTATAATAAATGAAGAATGTTCACAGAACTAGCAACTATGTTCATGAGTTCTAAAAAGGTAGGAAAAGAAAGGAGAAAGTGGGAATTTTTCCTTGTTCACAAGTTTTCGTAAGGAAAGAAAAGAACAGAAAAGGAAGGAAAGTAACTCACGTTCTTTCCAAAACTTTCCTCTCAAAAGTGAGGATTTGGAAGGAAAGTGACTTTAACGAATCAAAATATTTTATTTTCCTATTATAGCCTTAAAAGTTAAAAGTAACAAACATTAAATTTCTTATTCCTTTGATGTCCATTTTCTATCCTAAACTCATGAACACAAAAAACGTACACTACCTCTTCTTAAACTACTTCACTGTCTATTCTTCCTTTCTTGTCTCTCATAAATTTTACTCTACCATTATTCTCTTCTTAAACTCATGAACATGGTTACAAATGAAGCATGTGGAGCTAAATTTTCTGTGCTGACCTGTAGCAGCATGACCCTTTTGTTAGTTACTAAAACAATCCTTTGGAAGGGCACGATAAAATGGTCTTCGTAGTAATCAGACCAGGCAAACTTTGAGGGCTCCTTGAATATTTCAGTACATCCAAAATGTCGACTGGCTTCTGCTAGGTAAAGTATCATCTGAACAAAGACAAGAGCATATTTGACATCAAGTGTGCAGTTAAGGGCCTTAACACTGTGTACTCAAAGAAGTAACTAGTATGTTTGTCTCATATAGGGCGATGATCTGGAAAAATAAAAATATTAACACTGTGTAAATGATCAAAGAAGTACTTAGTAGATTTGTCTCTTATAGGGCCACGACCCAGGAAAATAAAATTAAAAAAAGTAAAAAAACCAAATTATATGTAGCAATTTATTAATTTTAGATTTTAAAATAACTTTGGGCCCCAATGAGGTAATTCCTTATGGCATAAAAAGCAAGTGTACCTGCCCAACAGCTTCCCTCTCACAATACTCTCTTAGTATATTATCGGCACGTATAACACGGGGATTTCTAATTCGCTGTAAGGTAGTCTTATTGCTGAGCACCTCCAAGCACCGTGAACAACTTGCACCAATTCCATCGACAGTCAACGAGAAGAAATCTAATGCTCCACTCACTGGTTGAACGATGAACCCAAGGAAAGCCTGGCCCAGCCCATGAGCAAGCCCAAGGACACCGTTTTCCCTGGCATTCTCCACAGGTTTCTTCACCACTCCCGACACCCCAAAAGCAACACCTTGTGCAAGAGCTTCTGTCCCTTGTAAGATTCCATCACCTACCCCGGTAATCTTTCTTGACCATACCTAATAACATATTATACGAGTTAGAAAAATATTCAACTTCAAGGTACCTGGATATATAATAATATCAAATAATTACCTGCTTTGAACGTAGTTGTAGAAATTGTCCGTCTGTTGACAGCTCAGCAAATCCCTTACTGAGAGAAGCTAATGTTGAGCTTGTCATACCTAATACATCTACCGAAAAAATCAGATGCAGAGGATTATGGATTAAATCTCTCCAAATACGGTTTGCAATGGCAGGAACGACTGAACTTTTTCTCATGAATCTATCTTTGTGCATCACTTTCCTCAGATGGACCTGAAAGAGAAAAACCAGTGTTATATATACAGAACATTGTGTCAGTAATATAGCCAGTCTTTTGACGACATGTTTTTAATATTTAGTCTAACAATCTTAACACAGTGAAGGTCTTTCTGTTCAAAACCAAGCAATGCCAAAATTTTCACTGTCTAAACTTAAATCTCGATCAACAAATGAGAAAACAACACCAAAAAATAAAATAAAATGTAGAACACGAAAAATGACCTGAATTTTAAATGCATTCCCAACAGCAGACAGTAAGGGGCTCCATACACCGAGAACTCCATTTGGTCTTTCAGCAGGTGCAGTCTCCATCGACAACTTCAACCTTACTTCTGAAACATCTATTAGACTGGAAAAAAAACAATGACAAGTGATCATGGTCATGTTACCAAAAACTTAAATAAATAGTGCGAGTGAGTCTGAAGAAAGAAGGCAGTAAAGAGGTAAAAAGCAAATACTAAATTGAATTCTTACTTTATATGTATCTCTGGATCAATTTGGGTCACACTAGAATTCTGAGGAATACGATCTAGCTGAAGATTATTGTACGAGTCTATCAAAGCCCAGATAATTGGCTCATGTATGTTAAGCCTCCAACACTTGTCAGTTACCTATATCATTAATGTAATGAATCAGTAAAACAAGCGATCCAATTATTCTCTAAAACATAAATTATACAGTAATTAATAAATGTTGCATCACTGTCTAAAAAAGAATTACCCGTATGTAGATGTATGGATAGACCTGGATGCCATCAGGGTTTTCATTGCGCATTGTAATGGTCATCTTGAACACGGGATGATGCATATCCGAGGCTTGTTCAGGTGCCAGCATAACAGGCATTAATGTTAGAGGGAGCTGGTTGTCGAGCTGCAAGTAACCTAAAATGAGTTTGAACCTGGGAAAAAAAATGACAAGTTAGACAAGAAAATCAAGGGAGTTCAGCGCAAATCATAGGAAAAACCAAAGGGATAAATAATAAAAATAAAAAATGATCAGACCTGCTTGTGGTCCCACCATCGTAGCCAGCCGAATATGATATAAAAACTCGCTCAAGGTACAAGTAAGAGAGCTCCTTTGGTCTATGGTCAACAAGAGAAACTCCAACAACTCCCAGCTCCACTATCATCTCTAGAGGTGGCGTTGCATTCTCCTGTGTCATACTCTGCGTGTTCGAATTTCTCCGAATTCCTTCACCTAGACTCGATTCTGATATTCTATCTTCCACAAACCGCGCCACCTTAATATCACCCATTTCTACGACCTGAAATGAGACCCGCACTTCACCGTCGCATGCTGTGGAACAAATTTCTGGCTTGTCCAAATCGAGTTTCCAGACTGTGGGACTAGCACCGGCGTGGATCTTGGCATCTAGAAGTTTCTGGCCGTACGGATCCTCCCAAGCAAAACTGGTAGTTGAAAGAGGTCCTAACGAAATCCAGGCATCGTTACCGATACCAGATTGGCGAACGTTTATTGTGCTGGTGGTGGTTCTATTTTCAATCCTGTAGAACAAAATGACTGCTAATTAGACACAACACACATACACATACACACACGCACACACACATACACACACACACGCACACACACATACACACACACACACACACACACACACACACACACACACACACACACACACACACACACATATATATGTGCACATGTAATGCTCACACCTCATAGGACCATCAGGTGACCCTAGGCGAAAGACAACAATAAAACGAGATCCTTCTTCGTAACCACGAATTTCGGTCCTTAAAAATATTCGTGGGCCATCATGTTTCCTCAAAACCAGACATATAGTGTCCTCCTTAAAGATTTGGAATGGATATGACCATTCTGTGTTTTCCATTCGAACCTATGCAACAGAGAGAGATCCATCAGTATACCACCTGAAGTAATTGAATACTAAAAACGAATTTGAAAAACTCCATTCTATTTGCATGAAAGATCTGCAAAGTCAAGGCATAGTGTTTCTTACATTTGTTCCTAAAAATATAGTACCACTCTATTCCATTTGTGCATCATGATACATCTAGCTTTTTGGCTCACTACATACATGTGGAAGTTGAAATTTGGGTGCTAATTACGTAGTTTGTGGCCCATGCACAAACTGATCTTAGATTAATTTTTTAAAACTTGGCAAGTAACAATCTCTGTATAGTTAGCACTCTATTTACCTGAAGGTTAATACTTCCACCTGCTTCACGATATACGAACGAGACTCTGGAATCAGACGCGTGCAGAACCTTTGGCTGATCTTCACTGCTTAGCTTCAGAAATATGTCTTTACCAAGTCTGTTTGTAAAAGTGATAAAGGGTCGAACAGAAATCACCTTAAGAGAAGAAAAAGGAAATATAAGTTACAACCTTATATTGCTCATGTAAACTTTTATAAAGAGAAAACAGTCATCCAACTAAGGTTTTTGATAGTTGAAATAACCTTCGTTGGAACAGATGGATATGGGCATGGTTTTGAAGATACAAAGAGCAGCATGCAATTCCCATCAGCGTCGTAAGCATGAAGGTCCAGTGAACCATCCTAAAAGGAAAAAGGGATACTTAACAAAAGTTCTTTTTTTACTAAGATATGAAACTGGTGCATGAAATTGATAAGATATATACCATGTCACCAAGTGGAGAAAGATCTTTCACAGGTCCAAAATGTTCATTGCCAAGTTGACTAATAGAAGCTGATAGGCCTATCAACTTAAAGTTCAATGCCGAAGCGATAGTATAACCATCGTTTATTTCCTCCTCAGTGATTTCCTGGAGGATCACTTCATTATCTTTTTTTGACTGGAAAGGGATGGCAATTCTTCGTGTTGACTTTTTACTTGACATGTCTAGTATTCTAAATGTAAGTGGTGGACATCTTGTAATTGCAAACCAATAAGGAGAATAGACTCTAACAGTCTTTGCTAGCACCGGCGTCTCTTTGCTATGGTTTTGCTCAAGAATGATTTGAACAATCCTGCAGAAGTCAGCATTTTGAAGTATATTAATAAATAAAAATATAGAATTCTATACACATGTAAGACACCCAAAAGAACAGTTATGTAGCATATGGTCGAACCTTCCAGAAACTGAACTTCTTAAGCTTATTGTTTTTGCTGGAACCATGATAGGATGTGATATAAGAACAGCCTCCTATGGAAGTCAAAATGAGTTTTACTATTATAACATGTCAACAGATAGCAAAGCAAGCTAAAAAAGGAAGGGAAAACTAGAAGAGCATTCATGTGAAACTCTTACATGTATTGGCAGCCATCCTTTTTGCGGAAGTAGTGAAAAATACAAGGGATTTCTGATGTCAGCATTAAAAACTTTTACCGTCTCTCCCGGACCAAATACTCCTCTAGAGCAGGCAAGAAAATGTCCAGTGGATTGCATCTCGAGAACCGAATATTCAGCTGCAAGAGGGAAAAAATTGGAAATAGAAAATGGAGATTTGATTGTCAGGCTCCAATCCTCAATAGAATCAGAATGAATGTCCTTCGCTATCTCTGTTGCTTGTATGCTCAAACAAAACCACAGTCCTCGGGAAGTACTTGATGATGTTCCAGTTATTTCAGGACAATACAAGAGTTCCTCAGATTCCATAAGACTGGAGACACATATTTCGGAGTTTCGTTTGGGCCCATCTGAATCTTCCGGCTGACCGGGCTTATCCATTACTGAACTCCATGTATATCCATTATGATTATTCGCATTGGAAGGCCTCAGCAGCAGAATACATGATCCAGACTGAGTTACCGCAAAAAGAGGAAGAGGAAGAGTTTCTCCGGGTGCAAGTGGCCCAATAAATATCTGGCGATTTCCATCCCTTGATAATGGCTTCCGGTTCCTGATCCATCTCCTCTGCCTTGCATAGTTTACAGACTTTACAGGGTCGCAAGAATCGGGCCACTTCAAACTTTCAATATCTGGAGCATAAACCCATCCCTGAGCAGTGAGAGTGGAATTTACATCCAAATGCCAATCATCAACCCACTCCCAACCTGATGGCAACTCAGCTCCTAAAGTTCCCTGTTATGAAAGTATACGTATACGTATTGTGCCCTTATGAAAATATCTTATGAAAATATCAGTTCAGGAGCTAAAAGTATACGTATTGTGCCCTTACGAAAATATCTTATATACTTTTTTTTGGTGAGTAAATAATTAAAATATCTTATACAATGGAGTACAAGTTAACAAAGCTATGGTCATATCGGCTAAAAACCCTTCCAAAATTTTTTTAAAAAAATATCAGACTTACCTGATGTGATTCCCCACTATCCAACAACTCCAGCTTTGGTTCAACCGCCACACTAATCCACCCAGTAGCTGGGTTAAATTTTTCAGTTTCAAAGAAGTGATCTGTCTTAAGTTCATTAGCATCAATCTGTAAATCCTTAATCGCATCATCTCGTAAATTCGTATGATCATGGGCTCTGAGTTTGAGGCACAAATCTAAAGTGAAGTCGGTGTTGTTACGAACTGAGACCAGAGATCTAATATTCACGTATCGGTTGCCATTATTCAAGCTGACTTCACTGGCAACAACGTCATTACCCAGTCGCCAACAGGCAGCAGGTGCAGCATAGTTTAGCCTCACGGTAGTCCACGGGCCTTCCCTGGTGGGACTAATCTGAATGAAGCCGGATTTTCTATTCCTGTTAAGGGATTGCTCACTGCTTTCGACTCCAGATCTGGGTGATAAGAGCACAGCACATTTTACTCTCCCATAAGACTTTCCAAAATTTTTTCCTTCAGCTGTCTTCTGCACAAATATCAATCAGATTAGAAGAAACCCACCAAAAGAAACATGATGCAAATGTACCATCTTAGAAGACACTATGAGATACAGATACTTAAAACACTCACGCTAGATTCCATGGAAGAAAACTCTATCCAATTCAATTCTTTAGAAAAATTGAAGTAGTCTGAGTTGTCTTGGGTTCTTGCAATCTGCTTTAGAGGAGCTGAAAAATATCCAACAGGATCACCTGTAAAAAAAGAAAAAAACAAAGTTAGTTAGTTATGGTGAATTTTTACTGCAGGTTAGTTCATGTTTAATGTTCATTCTGAAGGTTGATAGAAATAGCATTTGTGGCCTTAATCAGATATACTTTCATAGAAACAGAAAACTACTAGATATAAGATTCTTGTAGAAGCGTACATACCTTTCCCCATGTCAGTTAGGATCAATTCTACCATGTAATAGTCCTGTTCAAATTTGAGGAAAAATTATTAGATTGGGGCTACACCGCTACAGAAAAGGAGGAGAGGAAGAAAAGGTATAAAGTAAAGCTGCACAAGAAATAATGATGGAGCAACTGCTAAATAATGCAATATATTCTTCGCCAGTGAGATTGATCAGCATCCAAAAAATATTTTATACAAGTGCTATATAAACTTCATATCATGATTTGATATAAATTTATAAACGAGGTAAAAAAAAAATGTACATAAATATCATGGTTAAGACTTAAGATGGACTAAAAACGATTCATGTAAGAACAAAAATCATATCCTTGATAATTCCCAGAAGAATAAGATTGGAAAATGAAGAAAAAACTAAGGCTCAACAAAATCTTAACGCATGTATTAAAAAAAACTAATCAAAAGGACAACGCTGGGCCCAGCTCATCTATCAAGCAATGGATGTTAAGCTTAATATCCCAAAAGTATTGAGAATGTAGTTTGAAATCAGAAAGCCCCTTCGAAAAATCCTTAACCTTTTTCTTAGGTCCTACATTCTGAAATCAAATTTATTGCATAAATGAGAAAACAATATATATGATGTACAAGACAGATGAGTTACGAACCAGATTTTCAATTTTGAAGAAAAATATTTCATTCCAGTCCACAAATACAAGCTCAGATGACAAGGAATTAACAGAGCTGGTCCCACATGTGCGGGCACTTTGCTGATTTAGAGGTGATCCACTGGAGAGGCTCTGGTCTAGTGTGAGATGTACTGCTAAAGTATATTGATGAGAAGCCAGTCCTGCTGATCTTGGAAACTGCAAAGTAAAAGCAAGCAAGAAGCTGAAGAAGATATAAACTATTCAAATTAAAAAAAACATTTACAAATTAAAGAAATAAATAAGCGTAGTAAAGAATGGACTGTAATTCCTGACAAACCACACAAAACATGTTCAGTTGTGATAGTCAGGAAAACAAACTTATGATAGCAACAAAAATAAAAATAAAAAAAAAATAAATCACCTCAGCCTCTGCTATCATGATTGTAACCATTGTTCTGAGTTTCTTGCAAAGATCTCCTTTCAAGTGTGCATCCAACATATTATTTGAAACTGGAACTTTTAAAGGCGTCATCCCTCCAGACGGCATCTTGATTATGTTTTGAAGTCCCCGGATCTCAGTGGCTCTAATAAAAATGTTCTGACCAAGTTTGTTCTGCGGGATGACATAATAGTTTCTTTTATGATGAATATCAACAATAGGTATTTCACCATATGCCCGGGAAAGCGTTTCCTGTAAAATTCAAATATAGAGAAAAAAAGAAAGAAAGAAAGAAAAGGAAATTATCATCAACAGATCCTGAAGTGTTAAGACATGGGCTTGGTGGAAATACAGAACATACAGGATAAATTAAGAACTTACCCTTTCCTTGTAGGTTTCATGGACTTGAGTAAGATTATTCCAGCTTGCATAAGCTTGAAAAATCATATTAGCATTAGACACTGAAACGTTTAAGTTGAGATCTCTTGTAGAGGTAATCCGTAACTGAGATAGAGTACCCGGGGAGTTGAGATCGTATTGGTACCTGACATGACAATGAGAAGGAATTTATTCAAACAAGGTTTCAATGATATGGTCAGTGTCTCTATTTTTGCGGCAGTTTATGACCTTTAGATTCAAATTAACATCTCAGAGAGAGGGACAAGGTCTATCTAAAAGAAACATTAGAATTTAAATGAAATAATCAATATGAAACAAGTGAAGAGATGAATTGAAATAATTAGTTTATCTGAAGTACATGTTGTCCCTCTTGCCTGAATAGGCTAGTTGTATTAAACTAAAGTATTGCATGACATGATAAATTACCTTAAGACTCCATCAACTGGTTCGACAAGAGGTTCCCACATTTCATACTTATCGTTATATGATCGGGCAGCCAAGGAGAAGCTGACAGTTGAACTCAAATAGTCAGATCTTCCATGTAAGCCAAATCCAATGCTGCTCAAAGATATATTGAACAAAGGGACCATCTGCAAGTTGAACAATGGTAAACTGAATAACTAAAGGACATAATCGAAATGTTTAAGGGACCATACCATATTTAATTATGGCAACGAAAAGTCTGAAAAGGCTACAAATAGAACAAAACCTTGATATGTGTAAAAAAGCCAACAAGTCAAAACCAATGTTCAATTGGGATAGAGGAAGTATCATTTAACTTCAATGGGGAAACTAACTCAGTTCATAGCAGAAGCAGCAAGCCTTAAACAGGTATCTGGAAGCCCAGACTCTAAGCATGAGGTTTTTATGTCATATAGGAGCAAGAGACTTGTAAGAAATAAAGTTGTACTACTGTAATAGCATCTCACCTGAATAGATGATCATGACAACTTGATTGATTTTAAATGAGAACTACTCGAGCTTAAGGAACATTGCAGTCATAAACATAAAAAGACTCTTAACAAGTACCTAGACTATTTATGCTTTAGCCATTTTCACAGGATTGTCAGGAGTACTCAGTTTAATAGCAAGCTGGTTTACTTTGATGCACTCTAATTACTTCTCATCTTCTCTCTCTAAATTTCTAATACATTTATGATAGCGTTTCCCAGGTGTTGCTTCATGTTTTGGGGTCCCCATTGTATGAGTGCACTTACACTACATTTTGGACATTATGATGGAACGGATCTGCATATACATGCACGGATAACACTTACAGTGGAGCATTGAAGCAAGAAATATATTGCTAAATTATTGACAAAAACCAACAAGTTATGTTTGTGGTCCATTAATTTACAAAAAATATGTTTCAAATGAAAGAGTACTTTCCAATTTCTATTTGAAAAATGACCTACCAAGCCTCCATAATCGTCAAAAAGTGCAGCAGAGAACGTTTTTACTTCTGCATCAATGACGGTACCTTCTGAACCATTTGGCAGGTTTGGTTCTGCAAGCTTTAGCGCAAACCTTCTAGGTGGTTTCTTGAAACCACTGCGAACAATAAAAGTTCCCAACTCATTACCAACTCCCCATATACTAAACGGTTCTTTCACAAATTTGGAATCACAAGTATCCCATATGCTTTCATCCGAAAATTGATCACCGGTAACCATATCACTGCGCATACATCTTAATGAGCTCAAATCTGTTTGCTTTGGTGTGCCCTTACATGCAACACAACCTAGAGGAACAAAACCCGGCGGAGCTTGTGGCAGCCAAAAAGATATATTTTCCATTCCTCTGTGTTTCTTTATTTGTCCGAGAAATTGAAAATCTATTGGAGCTTTAAATAGCACATCGTCTTCAGAACCATGAAGGACAATGCTTGTGTTTGGAGGTTCATACCTGTAAACCATTCATGCAAATCAGCATTTTCAATTAAGCAAAATAAAGATTTAAAAAAAAATAAAAGATTATTGACCTCTACATACCCTTTAACAGCGATATCACCAAAATACACCATTCCCTGAGGAACTATAGGACGCCATATAGATAATTTCTTTCTTGACGATGAAGTTTGATTCCACCATATTAACCGAAAACTAGCAACAGCCTCAAAACGACGGCCAGAGTTTAAAGTTGACGATCTTTCTGATTGGACAGTGTGGTTAATACCGGAGGAAGACTGTTTGATGTATGAACTTGTCGAGGTTTCAGAAGACATTCCGGCAACTCTAAAAAGTGCAAGGCGAAGTTCATAGGCTAGGCCAGTAGAGCTAAGAGTTGTTGGATCAGCGGGTAGGAAAGTACCAACAGAATTATCCACGCGCCAAAATGCAAGATGGCTAGAATATCTGCCAATAATACAGTCCGTTAAAATTCATAAATATATTTCTTCCAAGTCCAAAATATTTCTTAGCAAATATGGACATCAAGTTGAGAATCCACATACAGATTTGCAATGCTGATTGTGATGCAATCCCTCAGAGAACATGGAGAAGCTAGAGAAGCCAAGACGCAGAAGGCAGAAGACAGTGATGGTTGTGCCCTTCCAGGGGAAACCACACAGCCCATTGCAACATAACCTTTTGGTGCCTCGGGGTACCAAATAGAACAGCTTCCATCTCCATCACAAAGGTCAGTTTCAGAATCCAAGTTGTCACCACTAGATAGGGGCCAGACTAGCTTAAAAGACTCAGGTCTCTTGACTCTGACAAAGCTAGTATTCACAGCAAGAACTCCTTTTGTTGGTGGCTTGTCACTGTCGTCATGCAATGGCTAAAGTTAGTTGTTCTCTAGGCAGAAAATCCTTGTAGATTAAACCTCGGAAAAAAATACTAAAATAGTCCCTCTAATCTTGGTTTCGTTTCACTTTAGTCTGTCTACAATTTTTCGTTTTTAACATATCCTTGTACAATGCAATCGGATATTACTCTGGTCCTATTTTCCAAATCTGTGCTTATTTCAAAGAGTGACAAGTCAGATTCTTTCACACGCACATTTGGAAAACATGACCAAAATGATGTCTGATTGTATCGAATGAGGATTACATTGAAAAAAGAAATGTACATGGGCTAAAATGAAACTAAACCAAAAATAAGGAGATCATTTTAGTATTTTGGCCATTAAACCTCAGAACAGGAGATTATGGAGAAAATTACTAACAGCGGAGTCAAATAGTCACCAAGAACAGCAAAACCTGGAGGTGCATGCGGCCTCCAAAATGCGTATGTTTGGTCAGACTTGGGATCTGCAAAACAAAACATTCAGGAAACAAAATTCTGCATGACCTTTGGTAGCAATTATGACTTCAGCCAATTTTTATATATATATATAAAATGAGAATAAAGAAACACGAAAAACAGTAACAAGTATCGTAACCCACTCTTGATCGTTCCAATTTTGTTGAACTCGGAGCATACCACTGTCATTTTCTTTGACGTCATCCTTAGAAATGCCAAAATGTCATCTTCAACTGCCAAAAATAGTCTTAGTATGCTAAACGAAAAATTCATAAATATATCTGAAACAGCCAAGTGAATATTTGTCTTCCCAGAAGCATTTGAGAACTCCACAGAGGTATCAAAAGGCTCCAAAATTCTTATTCCATTACTCTCCATTGTGAATCCAAGGGCATTTGCACTCATTTCAACTGTGTCGCCCTTCAAAATAAGCCTACATATAGAACAGTGACATCAGATCCCTTCATCCTTGCCCTTAATTTCTAATTGTATGAGCAAATGTAACACGGAGTTAACATTTTGACATAGGTAAATATATCAAAGAGGTTACAGGGAAGAAATTTACCTTGAAAATCTACAAGAACAAACTTGAATTTATGGATTGAACAAGTAATAACAGTAATTTTACAAATAAAAAGCTGCTATATCTAAATAGGAGTAGCATAGGCACATAAACTAAGATATGTTGAAAGAAAAAAGATGTCAAACAAGAGTATATGGGATGAGCAAAGGGAGGACCTGCAGAAAGCATCCAACTGCGCATGCAAAAGTTTGTTGGAGAGGTTCAGTGATTCCCCCACATCCTTCGACGAATTGTAGAAGGTAAGTTCTGGGCCAATAGCCTGGAAAGTAATATCTTAACATAAGACATAATGAACCTTCATACAACTTGGTAGGTCAACTTAAATGATTATTTGAAAACCAATTAATATCCACATGATCATAATCATATCCAAAACCAAAGGGAACACATAAACTTTAAAAGAATAAATGGACCTGCAACTCAATTGTAAACTCTGACGATCTACCAATTGTGGTACTTTGAGAAGGCCCACTTTCAGCAGTTTCAACAGGAGAGTTAATTTCTGGACCTTCATCTGCTTCTACCAGATACACTTTATCATCCTCTGAAACTGAATAACTGCTGTTGGATCCAAGTAAAATGCACGCATGCAAATATTTCCCGTTCTACACCAAAAACATGTACCTTCAACATGGTTTCAATTAAATGAAAATTATCAAACCACTACAAGAGTAGAAGAGATACCTTAATATACACATTTTTGAATTGAAGTTTTTTCCCGCTGCCCACAAAAATTATAGCTTCTAGACGTGGAGAAGAAATAGTCAACCCCCGTCTGTCTTGTAAATACAATGTTCCGCCTCTACCATCGTAAATAAAATGGTCGAACCTTTCATCATCAACAACCAAAGGTTTTTGAGGAGAAAGGGAGAATTCAGCAGATGGTTGACTGTAAGTTGACTGATCCAGGATTACAGCATCAACTACTTGTGAAGAGTTCTCGGCGTCTTCATTTGAAATCATACTCCCAACCGTTGGCACGAAAAACTCCACAACGGCCAGCAAAAAATCAAGTGCTACAAGCAGTTGTGGCCGTTGGATGCACAAAGATACAGATGTTGAATACTGGGCAAATTTGGCATCAAGAATAAGCATCGTGGGATTGAATTTCGTCTCATTGTCTTCTACAACATTCTTCTCAACCATGTGCCGATCCTTGTAATCTGTAAGAAGTTCCGGTGCAGTATAGCCGATACTCACGGGTTTCCGTACGGCCAGCCTAAGTTCTTGTTCCGTTCCCTCACGATCATCAATCACAGTGAAACCCTTGAGAGTTGAGGAGAGAAAACCTTCTCCTAGTGTATTGGACTTGTATAAGAGCCATACGCCACTAACCTGTAACACGAAAAAAGTGTTTCAGCTGAAAATTTATAAATAAAACAAAGCTTTCTTTCATTAACTATGTTTTATTTATAAATATGATCCATAAATAGATTCCAAAAGATCTTGATTGTATATACCTGTAGAGTTGCAAGAGCTACATCCCTTGCTATACCACGATGGAGGCACAATTCAACTAAACCGATGACAACAGAGACTTTTGTGGTAATCCAAATTTCCTCCTTTTGAGTTTCAGCACAA
This sequence comes from Pittosporum tobira, assembly GCA_032359685.1. NCBI lineage: Eukaryota > Viridiplantae > Streptophyta > Magnoliopsida > Apiales > Pittosporaceae > Pittosporum > Pittosporum tobira. The sequence goes on along the minus strand of JAUMHB010035454.1, from coordinate 19,699 downwards.
ATTTCCTCCGTTTGAGTTTCAGTTCCGGAAGCATCTAAAACCCGAGGAACTACATGTTCTATCAAATTAGTTGAAGATGAGGCAGTATCCTTGTCCAATGGGGGAATGATATTTGGCGTCTCAGAGATATTTTCCAGTGCACATTCTGTGATTATCTGATACTCTCGGTTTGACAGAACTGCTTTCAGCTTATCCATCTGAAAAAAATGAAAATAGAAATCAATTAATAACCTGAGAATTCAAAAGAAAAGACGATGATCCGAGTAAATTCACACAATAACCCTGATAATGACACAGTCCAATTACCTTAATTGCAACTTCTGCGCTTGGTATTTGATGCAACAAATCACGAAGTGACCTTTGAATAACAATTGACACGCCCTTTACGTCCTGGATTATACTTTCACTTAATTCTGTTCCAGTACCAACAGTTAAATTGATGTCTTCAACCTACATCAATTAACAGTAAATATATAAGCATGTGAAGCATGTATATTGCAAAACAAAAGTTTTTTTATGGTTTAAACAGCCTAATAAACTAAGAGAGAAACACAGCCTCTAATGTAGTTTATACAGTACAATCTCAGTACAAAAATCTTACCAGAACAGTTAAAATATCCATGTGGACAGCACTAATTTCCTGCTTACTGCCACAAGACCACTGAAAGGTGTTTTGAACGGTTATATGAACAATGTCAAGCTTCAAATAGCTGCAATGGAGAGATCATAAAGTCAAAAATTTGATCACTGCTGTGGGATAAAGTATTGATTGTGTAGGAAGCTTTTAAACTTACTCAAGGCTGTCGGTTTTGCGAGGCATTAATATTACGGGTTTCGTAAGTGAAAGATCCAACTTTACAGCAGGTGATCCTTCAATTTCACTTGTTGTGAACCACTTCTCCGAGTTTGTTACTTGATCTTTTACTTTAACAACATCCTTTGGAGTGTTCGGAACAAGGCCCATGAAATAACTGACAATCTACCAGGCAAATATCAAAGTCAAATTAGCAAACTGATTAGACAGAGGTAGACATAAGAGATTAACATTTATTTAATCAAAGTCACCTCCTGAATAAATCGATTCAAATAAACAATTTGAACTTCAGAAAGCTGTCCAAGAAGACTATACTCATATCCCTCATAGTCTTCATCATCAGCATTGAATGAAGTGAAGGCCAACTGTATGTTCCCAGATAAATGTTTGTGAATCACTCATGTATACCATACATAGATTATAATAACACCGTACCATACTACAAAAACTGGCTTAGTTTGAATTTTTGGTCAAATTGACCCTTTTTTGACTTTAAAATTTATACTATTCCTTCCACATATAGGCGGTAAGAATATAATTATAAGAAACAACTCATAACTCCAATGTGCCTATGTTTGAAAATTTAAATAAGTATGGTCAATTATTAATTCTAGAATTGATCAATTTGACTAGAAAATTCAAACTATGCGAGTTTTTAAGAGGATAAAGGGAGTAGAAAATAGCAGAACGAAGAGGAAGTCATACCTCCACGAATGAACTACCACCCGGATTTCTCATATCACAAGCCCAGAAATAAGTATGGCTGTTATTAAGACTGTCATCACTTATTCTCAGGTTTCCAAGGGATGCCTTGATGCTAAAAGAAGAAGGGAACACCTAAGGGAAGAAAGGAGATTAAAGTAAGCATTAAATGAGAATGATCCACAATTAACTTTTTGATAGGAAAATTAAATAAATAAATAAATATTGTTAATCGGAATTATCAAAGAAAACCAGAGGAAACAAGAAACAGAGGAGGGGCCAAGAAGCCGACAAACACTGGACTAATGCAGAACAGTAGAAAAAAAATACTTAAGAAAAGCACAGCCCTTCACTATCTGCACAGACCACAGAGTAATCTTCAATAAATAAAATAATTACCCCATGACATAGTTATTAGGCTACGTTTTCTTTGAAATATGTGGCCCAACTATTCATATGTACAAACAATTTGGAAGGAACTCATTAATTAAAAGCATATGAAATTGTAAGCTAAAACCATAAATCAAAAAAAATTGTCTATTTTGACTTAATATTCAGTTCAAAAATCTGTAACTCTATTATTTGTCTCATTTCCAAAGCAACTATTGTCTAGTGTCACAACCCATTTTCCCCAGCACACGAGAAGGGCCTAAATCATTGTGGGAGCCCAGCGTTTCTTGCATATGTATTGACGTCGCGTTCTAATGTCATTGTAGGTGGGTAAAATGTTGGTTATTTATTGCCTAGTTATGTATTTTTTGCTGGTTCCCACAATTGAAAAGATGGCCTCGAGCCTCGGGAATGGTATTAGGGCACCGCACGAGCTTTCGAACGCTAAGTCTGTGACAACTGGTATCAGAGCGGAACTCGATCCCGCATGTCCAATCAAGCCGAGGATGGGAAGCATGCGTCATGTTCCTCAAAGGAGTAGCGTAAAACAAGGAGGCCTTGACAGAAGTGTGGCTACTCCACTTGCACTGGATTTATGCACTGAGTGCCAACTAAGAGTTTATATGGGTTTCATCGAATTTCGCGATTGATGATCAGTTTGTGCAGGTAAACACCAAAAGCATTTGTTCTCTAAATGAGCGAGGGGTCCTTTAAAGCTTTGAGTCGGCTAGTTTAAGGCTCGGCTCAAACTCGTTAAAAAAGGTCATTTAGTTAAACGAGTCGAATTAGAGCTCGGCTCTTTCAAAGTTCGGTTCAATAAAAGCTCGATAATATTAATTCTCTTTAGATTATTCATAAAAAAATTCGAGCTCACCTCATTAAAAGTTCGATAGAAGGTTTGTTTAGGTTAAATGAGTCAAGCTCGAGCTTTAGAAAAAAAAAAAAAAAAACTAAACGAGCCAAGGTTAAGCTCGACTTGTTTCACAGCCCTAGCCTTATGTCATAGACCTAGAGTTCGTAAGCCCATGCAATGCCCCAAGACCGTCCCCGGAGACTCAAGGCCAGCTTTCTTATTATGACAACCAGCAAAAAGTACATAATTAGGTAATAGATAATCAATATTTTACCCACTTGCAATGACATTAGAATGCGTCGCCAGCACATATGCAATGAACGCTTGGCTCCCACAATGATTTAGGCTCTTCTCATGTACTAGAGAAAACAGGCCATAACATTCTCCCCACTCAATTCTGCAATGTCCTTGTTGCAGGGGTTGTTCGATTGCTTCCTCGTACTCCTTGTGTCGCCCAGTCGCAGCGTTCCATGCCCATGTCCTTCGTGCCCCTGCACACCTTGCAATGGCCTACGTCATACACCTGTAGGCTGTCCCAAAGTGATGTTTTGGCACTCCTAATATTCCCTTGCGCATGGGGCTTGAGCTCAAAAAACTCGCACCTTTGTTACTTGGGCTGCGCGAAAAGTCTGAGCCTCACTTAGCCTTGAGCCTAGGTGTGCCTTTAATAACTGACCCCATCCCTCAACAAATTAAAAAATTGGTAACTCAATCTAAACATAACAAAAATTATTGGTGATAATAATCCACATTTTACAAGAATAAAATAATAACTAATTTTAGTAACTAAAAAGGTGCCCCTGCAAACCTTAATATCAGTAAGAAAATTATCTTGTGACAGTGTTGCAAGCTTTGCCCCATCTTCCTTCATCAGCAAAATTTGTGCGCGAGCCATATTCAATGTCAAAGAGAACATAACTCGAGACTTTCCTTTCCCTAGCAAACCTTTAACTACAGGCTCCTCCTCATCCGTAGCTAACTGCTGACTATTATTGATCTTGTGTTCTTCAGAATTCTCGTGCTGCACAATGGCTGTTGAAGAAGTGTCACTGAAATATTCACAGCTGTCATCCTCGACATTAATAGCATTTACGAATTCCAGGATGGCAACGATCATCGGTCTTCGACAAAAAAATGACAAGGTAGCTAGGGTAACCGTCACCTGAATAATAATACAATGCAGAAGCAAGTTAGCAATTACATTAAGGCCTTGTTTGGCACCACTTTATGGTGCAGCTTGTAGTTTATATTTTACAGTTTAAAAAAATAAAAAATAAAAATCAGAAAGAAGCTGTTTTGGAGTGTTTGGTGAACTTCCTTGCAATAAGCATAAACTGAGTAGAACACTCTGATGCACAAATAAAAACGCTGGCCAACAGGTGCTTCTTCCAGCTTCTAGTTATTTAGTATTTTAAGTAAACATTTTCAACTTATTTGCCAAACAAAACAGGTTATTCCTGTAATTAACTATCTAAAAAAATTGGCCAAACAGAAGGTTCCAGCTTATTAAATAAGCCGCTTAAATTAAGCTAATAAATAAGCATTAAGACATTTTAAAATAAGCCACGACAAAGAGTGCCTAACATAGGATAACTGTCGATGGATTGCAGCTACTAACCTGTTTATCGATATTATCATACAGTACTGAGTTCTGGTCAAAGATAACTATTTGAGCTTTTACAAAGCTATCTAAATTATCAGAAACTTCCGTACGATCTTGTCCACTCTGAAACGTGACATCAGGGCGTACACCGTCAATATGGCTAAAGCTCGGGGGCTTTAGTGTGGGCTTCTCTGAGGGGAGATAACTTTTTGAACTTAAGTATTCAGATAAATTTCCATGTGACTCTGTTGGACTATCAACAGGATCATTAAGATTCTCTGACGCTTCGTAAAAGTTATCATCTCCTTCACTTCGGTTTCTTTCAAGACTGCCATTGAATACGGAAGGTTCATCTGAACCATGGATGAAGGATCGGGCCAAATATAAATGTTGGGCCTGAGATGGTCCCTTGTGGGAGACTAAATCCTCTACCTCCAAAGATTTCAAGACAGTGCCGATGAACATGTCACTTTCTCGAATCGAAAGCTCAACCTGTTTTCAGCAATCAATTTTAAATTTTGAATCTAATGAAAAAAGAAACCAAAAGAGAAAAGAATGCAGCATGTTAACTGAATCATACCCGACCACCTATAGCTCGAAATTCAAACAAACGATTCTCCTTGGCTAGAAGCACCTTCATCAAACTTGTATCATGCTAGAGGAAGCCAACACACAGAAATGAACGTGTCAATTTTCAGATGCAAGATTGCAGGACAACTAATTTGGGACATTGAACTACACGTACCTGACTATTATAACTGAAGCACATCTTCAACTCATCAAGTGCACCAGTAATGAACACCCTCTCCATCTTCGAGATATCCACTAAATCACGTTTGTCAATAGCGTTTTCCTCTGAGTCATCTGAATTGGATGAAGTTTCTGATAGGCTAGTGATGGGAGCAGAGCCCTACACAATATTCAGAGGCGAGGTCCCTTTATATTTGAAATTATAGAGCTAAATTCTTAGCAACTTACACATTCTCATTACTCATCAAAAAACAACAAAAATAGTACGGTAAATTATCTCAAGCAAAGTACCGATGCACGATAAACAGCCCCCTGGAGGCGACTTTGCCAAATCCTCCTTGAATCCTCGGACTCGCATCGTAATATTAGCGCATTGGTATCTTCCACAACCTACATGCAGGTGATCATCCAAAATGAATACAAAAAGGGACCACAGAAACTAGGAACAAAGTCATGTTATTAGATAAAAAATAACTGGGAAACAAGGATAGAGCTTTCAAACTGCACCAACAACCTTATTATTGGATCTTTCAAGATCACAAACAGCTAAGACATGCCCTATACTGCCAACAATTTCCGGAGGGACTTGATATAGTTGTTTCCCGCGTAGGCTACAAAAACCAATAAAACAAGTTACATCAATCATAGTCACCAAAAAAATGTGCGCATTAACCTAATAATATACAAAGGATATGTTAAGACTCCGTAATAGAGTAGGAATCTACATTCACTTGCAAAACGTTTTGGTATTCCATAGTAGGTTCTCAAAAATAAAGACTTAAATTGTGTACAAAGCAAATTATATATTCAGTAAATTTGATTTCTAGTTACAAAATTGAACCTGAGATACTGCTTGTAAGACCTAGACCCAGGCTTTTCAAGTACATAAAGAAAAGGTCCCACGAGACAGAGGTATCTCCGCTGCCATACAGCTTCCCTACTTCCCACTCCCTGCAAGAATAAAATATCAGAGAAAATTGATGAGCGAAGATGACAAAACCACAACATTGCACTAACATACTGCGCAATTTTCAGAAAAGATGATCTATAATACTCCCTCTATTTCAAAATATAAGAGCATTTTGGTAAAAAGTTAAATATTAAGAAAAATATTTATCTATTCAAGTCAAAAATCAATACAAGTCAACATGGGTTTTTATTTACATTCATCTGTGGAAATTTCGCAATGAAAGTTTAAATTATGATTATGAGAGCAAAATAAGTTTTAATCATCACACATAAAGGTTACACAAGGGGACATAATTTGATAAGCCTCAAGCAATTTTAGAAATATATTTGGGAGAGATGGTGTAGATGAAGGGAAGTGTTAAAAAACTACTGAATTTGGAGTAAAGGTGTCTTCTAAAATTCATTTTGCTCTTGTAATTTGAAAAAATAAAAATAAAAACTCATTTTGCTCTTATATTTTGGAATGGAGGGAGTATATATTATTTTAATTGCAAAACATATCATTCTAGAATATATAACCTTCCAATTAAGAATAGACAACCACCCCTCAAAATCAGCTTGATCCCAAGGGCGAAGAAGGTCTGCATTATCACTATCCTCCCCCTGAAAGATCTTCACAACTTGCATCAGCCGATGATAACGAGCTGGAGAAAAATGGAACCCTAGGGATGGGATCCGCACAGCAAGTCTTGTTGAAGGATAAGAGGGGTTTTCCAAACGAATCTATATATTAGAATGGTGTTAATTCTTCAGCCACTAACGAAAACCTAGAATAATAGTCAAGAACACTATGTTGTAAATTTTAGGACTATTTACCGAACATATTACCTGTTGAAGATTAACAATAACCCCGCATTTATCGATAACAGGCAAGAAACAAACAGAACCAGACCGGGAAGAGCCAGCAGATTGATTCAGAAGAGACCGACTCCAATGATGATCCCCATCAACCAAAAAGGCAGATACATCACTCAAAACCAGATCAAACTGGAAGTACATATTGTTCTCGTTGTGTGAAGCCGCTTCATGGTCATCCTACAAGATTGGAGAGATATTATAACCCGGAAATACACGCGCACGCGCGTGCACACACAGAGGACCTCATCCAGGAACAACATAGGGTGGTTAAAACACTATTTCATCCAACCTAATATCTACCATTGCAAAATTAATGTGATGGTCTGAAATAGTGCATATCCGCTATTAGTAGCGGATATGCCTTGTTACCATAATGCCCCTAAGGCCCACCACTTTTGATTTTGAGGCTTATGAATATTCGCCACTATTATTAGCGGATGTGCCTTTCATCAAAATAAATATGATAAAAGGAGTGAATAAAAGGGACGAGTGGAGAGAGAAAAAGGAATATTTGTGAGATATGGTCATTCGCTACTATTAGTGGTTTTCCTTGAATCTAAATTGCATGTGAAATGATAGAAGGGTGAATGAAAGTGATGGGTGGAGAGAGAAAAAGAAAAAAAGTAAATGGAAGTGATGGGTGGAAAGACGAAATGGAAGATTTGTGAGATATAGTCCTTTACTATTATTAGTAGCGAGTGTGTGCCTTAAATCCAAATTAGTTATGAAATGATAAAAAGGAGAACGAAAGTGATGGGTGGAGAGAAAAAAATAAAAAATAAAAAAGTGAATGAAAATGATGAGAGGAAACAGAAAAAGGTACTTCAGGTTAACTGACTTCCGCTACTATTTGTAGCGGATGGGCCTGTGTTGAGGAAAAAAAAGGGAGGGCCACAGGAGCATTGTGGTAACAAGGAACATCCACTACTAATAGTAGCGTATTCCACTACTAATACTAGTGGATGTGCACTAATCCAAGTCATTGGATCAGTTTTTGAACAGTATATGTTGGGTTGATAAAACAGTGTTTTCATCCTGGATGAGGCCCCTACCTATATATGTATGTATGTATGTAGAGAGATAGAGAGAGATAGAAAGAAGGGGGGGGGGTTGTTTAGAAAAAAAAATTATTAATCAACCTGAGTACGAATCAAAAGGTGTCCCAAGTCAAGCAGAAGCCTTGTTGCGTGAGTATTGTCCGGACAGAAATCAGTAGGAATTGTTATCTTAGGGGCTGCAATATCCAAGTCCAAGAAAAACCTAGAAACAAGAGCAAAATAAAATTCTAAAATGATCCCTTCTATGACTTAAGTAACTGGCTAAAATAACTTGAGAGATCTGCATTCGCAAAACCGCAGGCAGTCATAATGAATAAAAAGATAGGGACACAGAATACCTAGTAGCAAAGATGCATCAACCAAGAAGAAAAAAAACTAACGAGCTATGTCGTTAGTTTTGTATTCCAAAAAGTTAATTTTAAAAGAACCAACGTTGTCTTAACAATGGTGGTATCATGTGGTGCATCTGTCTCCATTTTTCATAAGCACCACGTAGGACAGATACTATACACATACCTTTCCAGAACGGGCAGTGTCAGTGACCCAGGTCAATTAAGATGTACAACTGTAGACAACTATACAAATTTACTGAAAGCAAATAACAAACCTCGCATGATCCTTTAATGCTTTATTCACTTGTTGTTGTGCAGAGCGCTTAACTTCATCAATTGTCATCTGGAAGGGGTTACAAGAAATGCTCCTCAGTACTTCGTAGTATCAGAAAGACAAAACATTCCGCAATGGAGATGCTCAACTCATTCTACTCTCTTTGTTATCAATTATATAATTTTAAAATTCTTCAGGAAAATGTATTATTGAAAGCAAACCTGCACAGCTGCAGCAGTGTCCAAAGCTAATGTCTGACTAACAACTGCATTACTTTGAAAAAAGTTGATAATTTGATCAACCGAATCCTTCAAATACTGAACAAAAAACATATTAGTTAAGAAGATTAATTCTTCTTATGCTTATCATCAACGAGAAAAGTGATGTCTTACAGTCACATAACAGGGAGAGGCTTTAGCAACCATACTCCAGTCCGCTTCAACATCAAAAGGCTTATAGCGGAAAACACCAATTAATGAATCAGAGGCAGTTGCACTCTGCATGAAAAAAGGATAGAATCCGGTTATCCAAAATACATAGCAACCAAATATAAATAAATAAATACTGATAAAAAAATAAATAAACAAGCGAAAAAGGAAGCTACATTGCTGCTTACCTTGTTACGTAAGAAATCCTGCAATAGCAGGTGTACATCTTGTATTAATATTTATACCTTGTTTTTTAAGGTTTAAAAATCAACGCAAATGGTACATCTGCTAATGCAAGACTGCTTAGCTTTCTTAGATACACACACACGCACATGTACATGGGGATGTCCATTCTATGGCATATAGATGAAGGTAGTGAAATGCACTTAGGAAGCATATCCAAAAGCCTAAATTTTATTACTGATACGATGGGAACCTTGTTTCGGAAAACAAAAACTTACTATTCAAAGAATCTTATGTCTCCCGCTATGCATGGTGATTTTATCATTGGAAATGACTTCATTGATAAATCCCTACCAATAAAAATAAATAAAAAGTCTATCTCCCTTACAATAGTACGATCTTAATCTATTTATAATAAAGAGGCTCTTTTAATAGGGTTGAATATAAACTAAATAATATCAGCTTAGTTGACAATAAGGATAAAGCTAAATCTATAATTTTTGAAAAAGAATTGTTAGCAATAAAATTAGCAATTAAAAGGTTCCATATTTATCTTGCTCCAGAAGATTTTATTGTTAGGACTGATAATCAGGAAGTTAGAGGCTTCCTAGTAAATAGACAAAACTGCACCGATGGAAGAAGATTAAATAAAACTTCTGCAATTAGAGCAAAGAAGAATCCCATATCTAAAAAATTGCGAAAGGTTTAATCAAATTGTGGCTATAATTCTGGTAAATTTAAACCAAAAGTAGAATCATAAGGGCGTGGTTCAAATAATTCCACAAAACGTTTATGGAACATAACAGAAGTTGTGAGGAGTTCAGTTAACTCATGAATAATTTTTCACTGTATTGACAAGTTTTGTGAACTTGGCAACAAATCAATTCCCCTTATTTGCATTTTTAAAACAATAAACTAATCCTGAAAACTCAATTGACTCTTTTTCTATTTCAATCTTTTTAGGAGATAAAATGATTCCGTAGTTTTGGAAGCAAGCTTTTTTATTTACGTAGTGATATTTCTTACAATGGGAGCATACACATATCTACTACAAAGTAAAGTGGGGAAGAAGGTGGTGAAGTAATGGCCAACATAATGGAAAAGCTTTACTTATTTTCTAGAAGCTTTTTACTACTTTCAACTCTCCCAAACTCTCATCTCCATGGAGATGTTGAGCTTTCTTATACAGCCAATATCCGGACTTCAATTGCTTTCAAATCCGGGATAACGGCAACACAAAGTATCTTCTACAGGATTTTTCCTGTAGGAAATCTTTCAAAATCTTCTTTCCTGGTGCTGGATAATTTTGCAGTCATTCAAAAGAAGATTCTCATCTTGTCAATTATCTGTTCACCATGCTTCCTACGCCTGGTCTTCAGCCTTCCCATGTATTCTCATACACTATCTTGGAAGGCAGATGAGACGGGAGTAGTTGGCGCCATCATCCTATAGTCCCATTTCATCTGCTTCTTCCAGTTGCCTTATGTCTAGCTACAACTATGGACAAAGATTATGCACATTCATCTATAGTTTTTAACTGATATTTAAAAGGGATATTTGTTAGATCTGAATATGTACCATATTGAACTATATTGAATTTATTTAGATCATCCCTCCTAAATAAAATACGTTTTTAAATTTCTAGTTTTGTTTCACTAGTTTCCCCTGTATTCATGAGATTTACTGGTTTCTCCAGTGCTAAATTCATTAGATGCCCATGTACTGAAGAGTTCAGGGTCGAATTCTTCTTTGATTTTCCTTTGGCTGTTTATTTCTATGTTGTCTTCTTCATCATTACTTTCTTCTTCTTGACTGCTCACCACGTTTGCTGCGTGATTTAGACCCTCATCAGATGTACTACTTTCATCTGTCTCAAGTTCATTTATTTGATCTTTATTATAATACGATATGTAGAAGAGCTGCTTCTTAGATAAGGTTCTCTAGGGCCACTTAATAAAACTACGTAGTTCATTTAAATAACTTATTCGTTCTTTTTTCTTGTTTTGTTTTTCTTTGGAGTTTTTCCATTTTCTTCCCAAAAGTTGGTGAGATCTGTCCCATCATCTACCTTATATGCATGGCCTCAGAAAAATCCCCAAAAATGCTGAGTGTTATTTTCTAAAACTTTCACTTTATATCTTAATTCACCCACATAGACAAATACTATTTGGACGTACATTGACCAGATTGTCTTTAAAATAGGGATGGATTCTGATATTGGGTATGGAAAAATTTATAACTAATTCGATTCATCAATTTGGCAACATTCAATTCGATTCATCACACAATCTGGTCAGCAAAATTATATGCAAGATGTTAAATATTCTTTGTCCCAAAAAGAATGAGTAAACCATGAAAAGTATGCAAATTCAGGAAACTAACTTTTTAGGAGAGAGTATATTTTCTTTACAATATTATCCTCGCAAGTGGACCACATAAAGATCAAGGGAGAGAAAGAGAGTGTTGATGTGATATAAAGAGGGGATAAAGAAGTAATTACAAACAAAAAGTCGTAGCCCTAATCATTTATTTTGGGATAATGAAAAGGGTAGCTAGGCTCATTTTATTTAGGACAGAGGAGTATCATATATGGCACAAATTCTCCACTATCCTCTTCTTCACCAGAGTCTCCTTGTTACCCTTTTTGTAAGTGGTTTCCAAGACCCTAAAAGGGAAGAGGTGACCCTAAGGGGGTATGGTGTTTTGAAAACCCTAGGGGAAAAAAAACCAAACCCTAAGGGCAAAGAAAAGAATGAGACTGGAAAGAGAAAAGGAGTTCATGAGATTTTTATAGTTGAGAAGAAGGAGACGTGAGATTGAGAGAAGGAAGAGACAATAGTGTTAAGGAAATAACAAAAAGGAAAATTAACTCCACAAAACTACGTAGCCTTGTCAAGTGGCCTTAAATAAGATTGTCTAAGGCTGCCTTATAATGGATTTTCCCTAAATAAATATATATATATATATACACACACACACACACACACATATATACACACACACACATATATACACACATACACACATATATATACACACATATATGTGTGTGTGTGTGTACACCAGACAGAGAAAGCGATCAAACCTCGGCAAGCAGTCCATGAGGAGATGACAATCGATACGATCCCAATTTCAAGTCAAAATTTTTTGACTCTGAATAAAACTTCATAAGACAACCAAGGTTTTCACAGGATAATTCAGCAAGGCATTCCTGAGCATGAACAAGCTTTGTGGCATTACGTTTCATGTGAACCTCCAACATAGTATGAAGAACATTCCCAGTATCCTGTGTCAGTAGCAACTGTGCATCATCATCACCTTCCTTATACCCTATGATATTATTCAACTGTTCCCAGTCTTCATTAGTTAGGTACCCTGGTTCATTTTCATCTGACGGAGCAGATTGACTGTCCCATCCGAACGACCACCATGATTTCTTTGCTTTCTGTTTCTTCAGGTAAAGGTCCGACTCCATCGGTTGCTCCACAAACTTGTGGGCCAGCATCCTCCACTGAAGTATGAGCTCAATATCAAGTTCACGATCCAGTTCCTCTATCTCGCTGTTGTCATCAACTATCGCCCGATTGGTGTCAGATTTCAGCAGCGAAGCATAAAGCGATATATATTTTTTACGTAACTTTGCATACCGCAGGACCTGCTCCCATGACAACTTCCCACTGCCATATGGAACAACCTCATTAACATATATACAAGTAGCAAAAGTCAAAGTCAAAGTGGAGCAAAGATTATTATATCCTTGTTCGTGAATGCTTGGAACACACTTCAATAAGCTTTTTTAAATCAAGCACATGGGTAAACATGGAAGCTAATTTATATTCTCCTTTTATTCCATCTCTTAATATCTGTGCAAAATTACATATTGATAGTAGCACTAACTGGTGTCTCATTTTTCATAAACATTACAACTTGCAACAAAATTAATGGAAAATGAAATTCTCAGTGGTTAGATACCTGGCCTTCTTTATCTGGTCTGTAATAACTTTATAGGCATATCTCCACCAAGACCTCGGATCAGATTTGACCGAGACAAGTGGGCGATAATGAGCATATCTCAACCGTTGATTAAATGCAGCAAAATTATCAGCTAACCTTAATAGATCCCTATAACCATTCTGTCAAAGAAGTATACAAATAATAACGTTATAAAATAATCATCTCACGTGGAAGAATTAGAATTGCCAAACAAAGTATCACAAAAATCAACCTTTGACAAAGAGAGAGTCACATCATCCAAGTTGACTAATGCTTTCTGTAGAGGTTGACCACTATTAGCAGATTCATTCGGCCTCTGTTTTGAATATTTTGCATTTCCAGTCACTGGTTGCAGGAGGTAATTGTGTTTTCGAGTGGGACCATCAGCTGGTTTCCCGTACTTTGTACCATATCTAAAAACCTGAAGCTCAAAGAATCGCAATGCGATTAGAAATTGTAATGCAATTTTTAATGAGCTAAAAGCTGTCGAAACCACATGGAGAAATATCCTATAGAATTGAAAGACACAGACCTGACTCCATTCAAATGGTAGCATTTCCTTCCACGGTTTGCTAAGATGCCATGGAACGATATCAGAATCGAAATAAACAGACAATTGTTCAAGTTCCACGGACTGCAAAAAAATTTAAGTATATTAAGGAAAAGTTGAAGTACCAACGAATAATAATTCAGCAAGAACGAAAGAGATCTTATTGCATTAATATAGCTCAACTTCATTGGAAAGGATCATATACTGCACACCAAGAATATCACAGATATTGGAAAACGATCTGCAAATTTTTACTCAGAAAACAACCTTAACTCTTTTTTTTTTTTTCTTTTTTTTCTTTTAAATTTATACTCGGCTTCACTTTATATTGTGTGAAACAAATCTATTTTTCGAATATTAGTTTCACAAAACTGAGATGTATGTTATCAATTCTTATACAGTATATGTAATCCATATCAAATAAGTGGATTAAAGAGTAAATAAATAAATAAACAAATGAAGATGGCACCTTCTGAATATGCTCTAGTGCTCCCCCGGTAATGAACGTCTCCTTTCCATTATCATCAACTGTCAAAGCTAAGAGTTTCTCTAAAGTTACACCAGCTGCAAATGGGTGCCCCGGATTGCTATAAAACAACAGTCATAAGGTAGCCACCAGACGTAACAAATATTAAGAATTAGAAGTTCATAAATGCATATTAATAAAATAACATAAAAAAATTTCTTCTATCTTAAAAATACCTCTCTAGATCCTCGTATCTGATATGAATATTTGAGATCGAAAGCTTCAAGTTTCCGATTATTGTGTTAATCAAAGACCCCAGCCACGATTTATTCTTGAAAGACCACAAAAGAAGATATATATATATATACATAAGTAAAATAATCATCGACAACGCATATGGAATACTATAAAGAAAGCCTGCTTAGGAGATCTAATAGATTATACATTTTACTTAGATGATATCCATATCCAAAAACAACTCTAGAAAGATTTAAAATTGAGATTTCAAAACAAGTTCAAACATGAGAGAAAAGCAGTTAGGAAGGGCATCACATATAAATAATTACTGAACAGTTTTTCAAGACACTGTCCTCCTCCGACCCACCCCACCGCACCGGCTGCAAGAATTTCCATACTCCTCCCCCCTGACTAATCATCTCGCTTAATATATATCAATTGGAAAAAGGCAAGAAGGTCATCTTGCCTCAGACAACTTTTAAAAATTGAATAACAAAAATAGTAACACCTCAGGAAAGATCCTAATTAAACATTTTTCCTGACATGCAACCAAGGATTATTGAATGCCTTTTCAAGCTTTAATCTAATGTTAAACTGGTTATGCTGCCATACAAATACCCTTAAGATATACGCACATAAATCAAACTGAAACTTCATCCATAAGCTCCCCCACTACACTTTACTTCATTACTCGATCAGGAAACAGGAAGTTGGCAAAATCAAAATTCACATCTTAACGAAGCTCTATAAGCCATAAGCCACAATCTGCTTTCCAAAAGTCAAGAGGAGGCAAGTTCTTAACCGGTTGATATAAGCACAGGAGACGACCTAAGGGTTCTAAAAGATATTCCAACCATTCCAATCAGTTTTTTCTTCTTTCTTTCTTTATTTATTTTGGAAACACCCACACTACTTAGCGGACTGAAAATAGATTAAGCCCATCAGTAAGTCCAAGTCAATTAAGTAAAAATACTGCTACAAACAGATGCACCATACCATCTCTGTCGTTAATATTTGTCTGCTCTCCAACAGCTTAGTTTCCATCTCCTGCAAAAAAATATTATCAAGTAGCCTGTCAAAACTCAAAATCACTATGCTAAAAATGTCCAGTGCCAGCCTACTATTTTTTTTTTTGTTTTGTTAAAACTTACCCGTATTCGACTCTTTTTAACTTCTTGAACAGCATCCTCACTTGATCCTTCAACTTGTGTTGCAGGCTCAGCTAATAAAAATATTCGATCCAGGGAAACTAAAACCGGATCTTGGCCAATCCTGCTCCATGGAACCTGAAATTCAGAAATCATAAAGACCTTCTTAGTAATGTCTCAATGCAAACCCAAAAATTAATATTTAGCCAAGAATCCTGGCAAAAAAAATAAAATACTCCATACAATCAAAACCACATTTGAAATGAACTTGAGGCATTGAATAGGCATCTTGCACATTTTAGTACAATTTCACATTCAGAAAATCATAGTCCTGATTTGTCTATTTATCGGAAAATGTTTAGTTAAAACCAGGAAAAGACAAGGTGATATGCCATGTAATTCCTGAATTACATGTAAATGCTTCCATTACCGAGTTATTGAGAAATCATAATACAAATGTAGAATTTAGATTCCAAGAGGTTCATGAAGGTGAACCGTCCGAATTAAAATAATTTTTCAGGCAATCAAATGAAATAACAATCAACTTATCCAACATTTAATCTTTGTCAGAGCAAACCTTCAGCTTCACAGACCCAAGAAATCCCGCCTTGACCTTTACAGGCAACTTCAATGCATTAAGTGCTTCAGGCTTCAGTTGCATATTCGTTAACTCTACATCACCTGTTGCAGATCATGTCAGGAAGCACCACAAAATATCAATAAATAATTAAGAACAGAAGCAATCATAGCTTGCCAAACATAAATAAGCCTCCACTATGAACTCATTGTATATATTAATTATTACATATAGATTAATGTCCACCACAATTACTCTAAGAAACCAGGTAAAAAGATACTCCCTCTACTCCCCATAAAAGTGATTGTATTCGAAATCCTAAAGTCAACCCTTAAATTCCTAAATTTCAAATAAACATGAATTCATCAAATTTTAACCAATACATTTAAAAAAAATAAATAAATAACGGTGAACCCACAACCACTATCCTTGGGATGCCCAGGTGCCCACAAGGGTAAACCACTGGATGCATGCAATACATCACCAACCACGCACATTGCGTTATCTTATAGTAAACTATGAGCGAGTACCCCAGGAAATTCATTATTGCTACATCGTTTCGAACCCAAGACTTATGCCAGTTTTTCATTCTGATACAAATTTGAATGCTGTAAACTATCTAAAAGGTTTTACTCATTAGAACATATGCTGGTTTCAATCATATAATGAATTACATCAATTTTAAATTTTAGGATTTTGCTAGCTGACCCTTGAAATTCGAAAACAATCTCTACCCTTAAAATTCGAAAACAATCTCTGTTCTGGAATGAAGGTAGTAACAATCTAGAGGTTTAAATGTCCTGTTGGCCTCAAACTACAATGCACTCTCAGCATTTAACCAAGCATACAACATTACCCATTCCTCTCAAAGTTGAACTCCTTAGAGAAAGGTATAACAATGTGTATCATGTTTTAAGACACGTGAGTAAGTTTCTATATGGCATGGTTTTAGAGAAGTGATTACTGAGATTTAGGGATGATAAAGATACTGAAAGATTATTCTGTGGCCAAAAAGAAACTAAACTACTTGGGCCAACATACAAAATTTGTATAAGAAACAAGCGGAACTCTATGAATCCTCTCTTCATAACCGTTAAAATTTCCAATTTTTTTCTTACATGGGATGAGTGGTATGAAATCCTGCAAATAGGATTCGAATATATAATTCATTTTGCATAATGTGGGACTTAAGTTTATAATCTCCGACACTTCATCTTTAACGTTGTCATCAGGTCATCTAGTCTCATACTCACCCAGAACCATTCCAATGTAGGACGCCGCAAGGATGTACTATTAGGTTGGTTCTAATAGTGCGCTGGCTAAGTCTAGGTTGGACCAAGGCTGAATCCGTTGTTACAAAAGCACTTGCTAGGTCATCTTGACCCCACCACAGGCCCATGCAATAGTCATAAAAACTTACTGGTACTGTTAATCGTACAATTAAGCCCTTACATAAACACACCATCTGCCAAATGAAGAGGAAGATAAAGCGTCAATAAAGATGGATTTCCTTTTCATTTAAATTCTCCATGCAAATGAGCAAGCACAAAGCTGCACACCATTCTCATCCTTAATCATACTAACCCCGCAATTTAATGTGGAACCTATCCAACGAAACAAAAAAGAACAAAAAGTAGCTTCACAAACTCCTCAAAACTTGTGCTCGGCTTGATGACTAAAGGATCACTTGACCCTATCAAATCCTGCGAGAACCTTGTCCAACGGGTACGACCAATTTATCTTTTTATGTACTTGAACCTCATGTTTGATTGATGTCCTTGGTATTCCAAGGTAGTAATGGACTAAATCTTAAGATATTGAGGTGACTTGTTGGAGATTGTCAAACAATGTCTTATTAACCACACCATTGGTGGTTTCCTCCTACATTTTGTGCACAATTAGCTGTTCCAGGCTCATCATAGGCGAGACACGATGGTATGTCACGTGCTCACATCCTTACCCACTCACTTACCATGAGAGAGTGAGTAGTTGCCACATCTTAGTGTCTCTGTTGGCTTTCTTTGCATGTATTTCCCTCCAAAATTGGCAACTAAGATATTCAAAAATCTAATTGCGTATTCCTTCATCCATCCCCCCCAACCGGTCACCCAAATTCCTCCTAATATTCAATTTTCACATTTGGATAGCGTCCTTAATTCTGCCTTCTTTGCCTGTATAATTCTCCACAATTTGGCATAACTCTTCCACACCCCCACTACCAAATACCACCCTATAGAGTCTACACTGTAGACATCCATAACTTAATGTGTTGAATAGCTGAACACATCATTCAAAATTTTACAGGTTATTAAGCTTCCAATGCTAGTCCAATCCACATATAACAATAAAATGATATTCCCTCCTTTACACAACAAAAAGGGATACATTTCGACTCCTCTATTCATTAGTTTATTTTTTACCAACACAATGAGAATAATGTGGACTATCTTACAAGTTCCAATATTTATTATTTCCAAACATAAATTAATTCCAGTTAACTTAATCTTAGGATTTCGCAAATTGATTTTCTAAAGTCAAAATGAGGTAATAAAACCACTGTTCTAAAAATCTCCTTCTAGTTCCAATCAATCCCCGATCAAATCCCAGTCAGACCTCTAACGCCTAGGTTTATTGGATAAATCCTAATCAGAATTGAAATATGCAGGCTAACAAATAAATAACTAAACATAACTCCAATTCCAATGTTTCACACACACTCAAAAGTTTCAGTATTACAGTAATTCAACTAATAAAGGTATCAAATGCAAAAGAGATTTGGTCACTTAATTTAAGACGAACCTTGCCATACGCTGATCTTGAGAGCTTCTTTGCTCAGACCTAACACGTAGTTGCCGAGGTACCTCTGCAGCAAGTACGCCACCTGATCTTCCAACATTTTTCAATTTTTTCGATTTCTTTTTCCTTTCCGGATGAATTTACATGTACATACTCTACACTTCTCTAGAGAGAAATTTCGGTAAGAATAAAGTGGAAAAATTCGGTTTAGTTGTGATGAGATAGAGAGAGAGAGGAGAGAAGCGAATCATTAAGACGCGTCGACATGTCGACACGTCGATGTCTGAGTAACAGGTGGAACGTGAAAGAAGCTTTAGTGAGGACGGGGTAAGGGGTTAACCGGTGGACTTAAACCTTGCCCACTGCTCACGTTATATACGGTGCACGTGAGCAGCTCGTGTTGACGAGAGTGGCGGCGGGTTGGAAATATCAGGCGAACGAAATGGGTTGTCCAGTAGACATCCCTATCATTAGGGTGTGCATATAGATCATGTGCTGCTCAATTACCGGATTAATTTATAAACAATTCTAACTGTTGATTTTATATATTTTTTGAAAAATAATGGTAACCGATTATCTGTTTAACGGATTCGTCTAATTTATATTCTCACTTTCAGGATGTATAGACATCTTAGGTGAATATAAGTCTTTAGAAAAAATTTGAACCGTCAATTGATAAAATAAAAAATTATAAAAATTATAATCGGTTATTTATTAG
>JAUMHB010035453.1:51391-66760 GCA_032359685.1 Pittosporum tobira | reverse complement strand
AAAATGTGCTACGGACCCATTTCATTAACCACAAAAACTCTCAACT
The DNA here is from genome assembly GCA_032359685.1 of Pittosporum tobira. Lineage (NCBI taxonomy): Eukaryota > Viridiplantae > Streptophyta > Magnoliopsida > Apiales > Pittosporaceae > Pittosporum > Pittosporum tobira. The sequence goes on along the minus strand of JAUMHB010035453.1, from coordinate 66,714 downwards.
TTAAACTTATTCATTTCTGTTAAGTGGTGCTAATCATTTATGTTGTTCAAATGGTCCTTTGAGATCTTCGTCTCCTGGACTGAGAGAGCTGTTTTAATTGCTTTTCTTCACTTTCATCTTACGTACAGGTGCATTCCATAAATGTAGGAGAAAAAAGTGATATTGGTGATTCTGAAAGGCAACATTATGAACCATTTTATTATGTGGCTCTTGGTTCAGATAACTCTTGGTATCTTTTAACGGAGAAATGGATCAAGTCAGTATACAGAACAGGCTTCCCTAATGTTTCCTTGTCTCAAGGTGATGCTTTACCAAGGGAAATTATGATGATGCTATTTGAGAAAGAGGAGATGCAGTGGCAGAAACTATCGGAATCTGAATTTGGGGATTTATGGTGTTGGGAAGGATCTCTGGAGACATGGTCTTGGAGTTTAAATGTTCCAGTTTTGAGTAGTCTTTCTGAAAATGATGAGGTAAGTTATTACAATTTGTTCGCGGCTAATTTTGCTGAAACTAAAGTTCATTTTATATCCGAGTTTGGTAATTGGCCAAGTCTTTCCCTTGTTAGGTTCAACATTTCTCACAAGGATACCATGATGCAGTAGAATGTTATAGGGAACAAAGAAATAAAGTTTCCCGTTTGAAGAAAAAGATAGCACGTACAGAAGGCTTCAGAGAGTATAAGAAGATTACAGACATGACAAAGTTTACCATGGAAAAGATTCGACGCTTGAAGTCTAGGTCAAAGCGCTTGATTAATCGCATAGGGCAGATCGAACCATCTGGTTGGAAGGAGTTTTTGCAGGTAATATGAGCATCTTAAGTAATCCTTTTGTGAATCTTGTTAGCTTTAAAAGAATCTCGCTTTCTTTCGATTGATAGATGCATCTAGAGCTTCCTGATTTTGTTAATTTCTTATTCCTTTTCTTGTTATCATTTTAATCTGAAAAAATTCGTGTTAATTATGACTTGGCTTGTGCTGAAACTTTATGTTTACTCACAATGTTGCTAGGTCAGCAATGTCATCCACGAAATTAGGGCTTTGGATATTAATACACGTGTGATATTTCCCCTTGGGGAAACTGCGGCTGCAATTCGTGGAGAAAATGAACTCTGGCTTGCAGCGGTTCTAAGAAATAAAATCTTGTTAAATCTAAAACCTGCACAGCTTGCTGCTGTTTGTGGAGGTCTAGTTTCCGAAGGAATTAAACTACGGCCTTGGAAAAATAACAGGTATGAATTTTATCACTACCACAGTTCCAAAATATAAGAGCATTATTGACACAAAAAAATATTTTTTGCAACTAATGGTATTTTTCAAATAGTTCAATATTTTCACGATTGTAGTGACTATAATAAAATAAATTCATCTAATTTCAAATTTAAAAATTATAGAGTCAACTTTTTAAAGTCAATAGGGCTATTATTTTTGAAACAGAGTATTTCTTTACAAGATAGTATGTATACTTTACGGGTTAACGAGCTTTGTTGTTCTTTACAGCTCCTACTTGAACTGTTGTACAACTTCCTAGTGTGTCTATATATGTTTCATTGCTCTTTTACTTGTTGTAATTATCATTCGTGAAATTTGACAAGAAATTTTATATTTCTATGTCTTCTCACTAGACTTTCACATTGTGTGATATAGTACTTTTTCTTAACAATAATTAGTAGCTGCAGGTATTAGTTTTTATCTTTTTAATTGATAGGTAGAGGCTGCAGAGTTGACATAAATGATGAGACGACTGTTAAACAATTACTTGACTCATCTTGTCTTGCTGAAGCTCAAATTTCATTCATCTGAATTAGTAAATTAATTGTACCACATGTAATCGTATTTTTTTCCCATTCTTTTGCTGCAGCTATGTATATGAACCTTCCACAACTGTGGTTGAAGTCATCAATTTTCTGGATGAGCAAAGAAGTTCTATTTTACAACTACAAGAAAAGCATGGTGTAAAGGTGAATGAATTAGGAGTTGGGGCTCCTTTTCTTGCTGTTATATTAATTTCTTATTTTTCTAATGATAAGCATGTTCTTGGCATATAGATTCCTTGCTGTTTGGATAGCCAATTTACTGGTATGGTTGAGGCTTGGGCTTCTGGTTTAACTTGGAGGGAGATAATGATGGACTGTGCAATGGATGAAGGCGATCTGGCTCGTCTCTTACGGCGAACAATCGACTTGCTTGCTCAGGTACAAGAGTACCCTCTTCTTAACCATCATATTGCGATTTTCTGGGGATTATTTTGTCTTTAGGATTAACAGGAAAAATCATTTTCATTGTTTTCCTCGGTTTTTTTAAATTTCTAGGTTCCTAAATTGCCAGATATCGACCCACTGCTGCAAAGCAATGCAGTGACAGCATCCAGTGTCATGGAACGCCCTCCAATGAGCGAACTGGCGGGATAAAATTTAAGTGCTATCAAAGTTACTACTTCTTAGTGGTGACATGATGGTAAATTGTGATGTTAACCTTTTAAAAATGAGAAAGAGAATAAAATCAGATGTTTGCTGTAATTAGTAAGAGACTCCCTCTGTTTCAAAATATGTGTATTATTGACTTTAAAAAGTTGACTTCCAAAATTACATGAACTTATTTGATTTTATTTAATACAATTGTGAAAATATTGAAATATATGAAAAATACTATTAGTTGCACTAAACAATTTTTTCAAAACTCAAATAGATTCATGTTAATTTGACTTGCAAAGTGTTTAAAAGTTGATAATACTCTTATGTTTTGGAAGGGAGTAGTATTTTTCTACTTTGTTAATCCCTGCTTATTTGACATTTCCGATTCAGTTTCACCTGAAGTTATTGCTTGCATGATTGTTGGATCCACGAGATATATTGCAGTTCATCTGGCATCATAAAAGATGAATGATATGCTCTGGGGTCATTTTGTGAGACTCGCGTATTGCTGATGTGAAACCCTAATTGCTAACATTATGCCTCCCGGTGAACACAAGGTATGTCCAAGTGACACTTCATTAATGCTTAATAGTCATGTACTCGTGTCTATTCATTTCGAACTTACAGTCGGTAAACGTGTCTATATTTTTAAAAATTAGAGTCAATAAAACACCCAGCTTGCATCATTATGGTGGTAAGATTGGTTAGAGTAATGACTAAAACCTATCACTTACTCCATCAAACCTCTGGTATTTTAAGCAGAAGTGAAGAGCAATATTAATAATATTTTTCAAACTTGCTCAAGTTTTGTAATACTGCATGAGTTCAAACATTCTGCATAGAAACTTGTTACTTCAATATTTTTCATGCTAATATTTTTTTCAAAAATTTTCTTTCAACTCTTTTATAGACAATGAGCATCACAACCATAACAGCAGCAATGCAAGGATCCAGTTCTCAAGGCAACATGCCCAGATTGAAGGAGGTTATCACCTATGAAAAATAGAAGAATTGAGTAAATGATTATATTTTGGTGTAACGGTAAAGGAAAGGCTTTCCTAAGAAGTGCAGAATAATACATTACGTTGCAATTGACTGCAAAGGATTTGCTGATTATTTTAAATAACATGTCCTAATGCACATATTTATCGATTAATGCATGAAGGTTAGTGAATTGAATTTCCAACTTTGTAAATTGAAAAAAGCAGGAAAATACTTTTTCAGTATTTTTTAAAAAAAATTTAATCTTATTGTAATTTTTTTTCTTGTATGTTGAAATCATTACAAGACACTGCAATATGTTCTACCTTTAATTATCTAAATGGCGAGCTTTCTTTTGTACCCTTTGTGGTGGGATTTGATGATAATGTATAGTACTACTAGCTTAATCAACTGGCATAACTTCATGTTCGACGGATGAAACTCAAAGAAATTATACTCAGCAGCAGAAATAATGCAAGTTTGTCCTTAGAACTAGAATATGATAATTACACTAGTGAGTTTGCTACTCTCTCGGTACCAATATTAGGTACAATTTGACGATTTTTTAAAAATAAATATTCCATTTCAAATTTACAATTATTACCATAAAAATATTCATAAAATAATTTTTTTGAAGTGGTGTGATCTTTCATCCTTATTTATAAATTAGAAAAAACATGAGGTTTCAGAGTACTAAAATAAATCATCTTTAATTTCGGAACGTATTAAAAAAAAATAAGTAGCTTTAATTTCGAATTTGCTTTTAAAAAAGACCTTAATTTGCATACTTTGCTTTCCAAGACAAGCTGTGCAACAAAATGTCTTTGATAAGTCAAGTAAAAGGTAAATCATGAATTGTTAGGTGCTTTCTAATCACTAGCCTCCAGAACTTCGTAAGGCTTGACCGCAAGTAACCATAGAACTATTACTCAACTAAGCTCAATACGATGCAGTACCCTTATCCTTTTTTTACTTCTTTATTTATTGGACTGCTGACAAACAAGAAACATACACAAAACTACTAATTTCAGAAGCACAACTTTGGTGTCTTGGTTTTCATGAGTTTTAAGTTCTTAATGAGCTCAAAATTACATGAAAGACCTTAAAAATTTATAGTTCAAACATAGAACTACTAATTTATAGTTCATCAGATAAAACTACTTTGCTGCAAAAGAATTGCATTTCTATGGACCAGAAAGCAACCTGTGAAATCTTTGTGCTCTTGCTGAACCACCATTCGATAGACTTGGTTGGTCTTGGGTTGAGTCGTTCCTATGAAAAGTTTTCCTTTTTTTTCGGCACAAGAAGTCCTCAGTGTCTAAAACATAAGAGACCTGCCAATTCACGATTACCAATGTCAACAAATTCAAATATGCAAGTGTATGATTAAAACAAATAGAGAGCTCGGCGACCTAAACGAGCTTTTATTGGGCTCGAACTTGAACCTTAAACGAGTCTGAGTTCAAACTTTTTCAAGAAAGCTTGATCCCTTCACACACTTAATATAAACAAACTGAGCCAAGTTCAAGCTCAAGAAACAGCTCGTTTACCTTAAGAGCCGAGTTTGAGCTGGGCTCGTTAAGCTAAACAAGCTTTTTATCAAGCTCAAGCCTAGATTAAACGAGCCAAGCTCGAGCTTGTTCGCTAAGGCCCGGCTCGTTTAACACCCCCACATATAATACATATGATGTTAGATTAAGCTTTCATAAGGTTACCTTGAATGAATTGCAGGCAATCTTGCATTCCAGACCATTAAAGATTTGAAGCCCTTCCATGGCCTGACATGTTACGGAAACCTCACCTCCAGTTGCAAACTTGCGCTTATTCCTGCAAATAACAAGTGCATCAAAATCACAACGTTCAAAGTGCTACCAAAATTATTATTATTAGTTTATTACAGCTATCTATATCGCATGATTACCTCTTCAAGACAATCCCTGGCTTCGCCTTTCTGTCAACAAGCGAGAGGAGATCATTGCTCATATAAGATGCAAAAATCGGGTCCATGGAAACTGCAGTCACTTCATGCTTCTCATACCCATAGTCCATGAGTTGTATCGAAAAATGGAGCGGTGCAGATGACTGCCAATGAAATCAAATACCCATTATATTAGGGTATATACCTAAAGAAACTTGTCTTTCTATCATCACATCAATTTCCAATTAAAGAAAGGAGAAAAAGCACATTAAACATTATATGATGGTTGTAAATACTTACACATTCAATACGGTAGATGTTTTCATCATGAAGTAGGACGCGGACATTGTCATGGTAGACTAAATCAGAAAAGCTCTCATTTGTTCTTGATTTTTCATATGCATGTAGTTGGAGAAGTTTGCTGTCTGTCTCATCAGTTGCAACTATTTGTAGCTGCCAGAGATACCATGCGAAAACTTTATTTAGAATAGGGAAGAAACAAAGGAAAATACTCCATCCATTTCAATTTATAAGAGCATTATTGACTTTGAAAAATCAGTTAAAACATTTCAAATTCAAGTTGACATGGATCCATTCTAATAGTGAAAAATTAATTTATGTAACTAATGGTACTTTTCAAATAGTTCACAATTTTCAGAATTGTATTGACTATAATCAAATGAATGCATGTCAACTTGAATTTGAAAATGTTTGAATTTGACTTTTCATGGTAAATAGTGCCCTTATATTTTGAAAGGAGGTAGTAAATGAAAATAGACAAGGGAAAAGGGAATATGCAAATCTTACCTGTTTGACAAGTTTAAATACCAGCTTGTCTAATGTGAACAGAACATACGACTGGGCTCCCATTATAGCTCGGCAATCATCCTCAAATTTTGTATTATCAGACGATCCATCCAGTAGACTATAGAATGCATTCATGATTCTGTCCCAAATAAAGGGGAGCTCCAAGTAAATAAATACGGAGTATAACAATATAGAGTTTTCTGAAAATAACTCGGTAGATATCTTACCTAGCATATAAATCAGTTGGAGTTGTATCATTTGAAGCCCTCCATTTATTTTCAGCAGCAGACTTCGCCGACATCAATCTATCATATAGTGTCTGTTAATTTGAGGAGAAAACGCAAGGGTTATAAGGAGAAATAACTGTGATGAGAAAATGAAAGAGATCAATCTGAAATTCTACGTAACAAAGTGATCATACTTGATGAAGCCGAAAAAGAATGTAGAAGGAATCATTTCCATAGAAAATCTGAGAATCATTTTTCTTGTCCTGTGACACTGGATGAGGCACACGCATTTTGAGAGGCTTCACTGATTGTAGAAAATGTTCCGAAATCGGCAAAGTTGTTCCATCTCCTTCGGCCTCACCCTCACTCTCAGCCTTGTTTTCATGCTCTCCTTCACGAGAGCAATCTTCCACATCAGCAGACTCGCTTCCCGAGGCACCGCCATTCTCACTTTCATCTGATGATCTATGAACACTTTCCTCACGTTCGTCATCAGCATCGACATCATTTTTTGGCTTGTGAGCAGCCTCGGCACCAGAATCTACGTATGCTTGAAAATTATCCTCTTCAAAATCTCCATTTGGAGATAATTCACCCTCCTCTCTTTCAATTTTAAAGAGTCCAACAGATTCTTCATTATATTTCTGAGCTCTGACACTCGCTGTCATTGCTCCATCGGCAAATGAAACTGGTCGGGTACAATTACCACCCTGGGTAGCATCAGGTAAAAAATCATAATAATGTCAACTAAAAGAAAATGTCTACACAATATATCTATTCTTAAAAGGATGAAAATGGCACATATGCTAACACCAAAGTATATTACTTGCACTCGAACAAAAGAAGCAAGTTTTTCAAACGTAAGTTAAACACGAGAAACTCTTTGTTACAAATTTATCCCTACCATGGATGAAGCTAACTTTTCAACAAGCCCACCGTCAGCAGTAGATGCACCAGCTTTAAGAGGAGTAACACAAAGCCCTAGCAATGAAACATGCAATTTAGAGTCCAATCACAAATTTGAAGCAAAAGAAATATGGAAAATATATAGGACAAATCAAGGAACTGAGATAATCACAAGAGTAAATTAATTAACCTGGTCTAATTTCCCCGTTAACTCTTCCATGATTTTCCTCTACTCCCTCACGAACTATATACGCTAGTTGTTCATTTTTGCTGATCCTTAATGTTTCATCGATCACAATGTCCTTAGTTTCTACTTTTCCATGTTGAGAACCATCTTCTTTAACCCCATTATCACTACTTACTAAGGAACTTGAATTCTCAAGTGGAGTATTCCCGTCTCCATTGGCAGATGGCTTTGATTTTTGACTTTCTTCAGTGTCGTCTTCACATTGTGCACGAGATGGAACACCAAGCATCGGTTCGAGGAATGTGGTCCAAACCTTCATAACTTTATCCACCTGTTCAGTTGAAGTACACATTTCCTTACAGGAATATTTGATGAGCTGATAAAGGTGCTCATGGATGTTGGGATCGGGATATTCAACTTCCAGATTTGGAATGGTGGTCCTTCTATTTCCGGCAGCTATGGAAAGCAACAATACATCATCCTCTCTGCGCTGATCTTCGCTGATTTCTTTGATCTCAGCTAACAATGCTGCATCAAGACAAAAACATGAAAAATCAATGATGAATGGATCAACACACCAAAAAATTAGGAACCTACGAACTAAATAGAATGAAACACGGAAGCAATTTACTTGAAGGAGCAACATTAATCTCTGTCCATACATCCATTTTTTTTTTGCAGAGAACTGTTAACCAATTCAAATAATGCACCTCAAAGTATCCATTTAAACCTAGAAACAAGTCCTTTAATACATAAGTCATGTTTGGATATTAGCAAACACTTTGATGGGATCTATGCAATTTTACCATTTTCAATTAAGTATACACCGACTTAACAATTGAAGTAGTATGGGATACCTAGATATAAATCCTTTAATAGACAAGCCATGTTTGGAAATTAGTAAACACCATGATGGGATCTATGCAATATTACACTTTTCAATTAAATATACTACAAGAATATAAAACTAACAACTTCCAAGAGGATTGAGCGAAAAAATAGTAATTGTTAGCAATGACCAATAAAATGAAGGAAAAGATTGTTGTGTGTGTGTGTGTTGGTTGTGGGAGGGGTGTGTGTGTGTGTTTGGGGGGGGGGGGTGTTGGGGTGGACGTGGGGGGGAGGGGGGATTCAGGGACACGAGTGGTTACATACCTTATGTAGCCACCAGATCTCTTGTTGTCCATTGATTGGATAACGGAGATTTAAAAAATGCTGGAGGGAAGGCATAAACTACCTCAGGGACTCTAAACCCCATGACGGCACCAAAAAATTTTAATCTAAGCTGTCCGATCATGTAATGGACGGCTATAGATACTATAGCTACTGGCTATATAAGATCCATAGCCACTGGTGTTTATGGATCAATTTCCATATATTTTTATATATATGTATATATAGAGAGAGATTAACATTACCATACCTTTTAACAAGTCTTCGTAGTTTTCAGCCATAAAAACACAGATCGCAATTGGTCAAATGAAGAAGAGAACCATATAAAATCTAATCTAGTCTTCAAATTTACCTTTTTGGTCCTTAGTAATTTCTATTTTATATAATACCCCTACTAAACAAGAAAATATAATAATGTCCACTACATATTTATGACCCTAACAAAGTCGATTTCAAATTGGGCCCGTTGGTGCCCATTGCAAACATACTAATGGAACTTTGATTAAAGTAACTAGCAAACTATTGTTACACGCCCATTTTCAATATTTGTGTGCACATATAAGAATTAATACACCACAACCATGACGTGATCTCATGACACTCAAACAGAAAGATAAGTTTAAAATAATACCTTTAGTGCTCAAGCTCTTAGAGTCCTGCTGCTTGAAATAGAAGCTTCGATGATCAAGTGATTTATGGTAGTTCTTAGCATAGATTTCGGCCCAAACTTTATTGAAATCAGAACGGCATCTGGCCCACTCCTCTTGTTTCTGCTTCAAGCGGGTTAATATAACTGGCAGTGCAAGAGGTGCATTTTTCCTTAATACGTCCATCACATCGAGCCCGTGGTCACCATATAAACGTTCAATGCACCTTAGATGCAAAGCTACATACATAACAACAAAAGAAAAGGATCTATTATTCAACACAACCACCTAAATAAATTAATAAAATGGAGAATCATTGGCACTATTCAACGATTTTAACATGTAAAATGGTCTTCAATATGAATCAAAGTCTCTGTTTTAATCGTATTATCGTTGATCTTGTCTAATAATTCTTCTACGCGTCTTGTCGTCACGTTCACGGATTCTAACAACATGTCCAGTTCAAACCTGACATCATAAATATCAAGAACATAACCGATTGTCACTGAAAACAGTACAAAAAGATATATATATATATATATATATATATATACTCCCTCTGTCTTAAAAGAATGAGCTGAAGTACCCTTTTCATTGTCTCAAAAAAAGTGATTTAATCTACCACTTTTAATTTGTAATTACATTCTTATCCTCACTTTACATCAAAACTCTCTTTTTCTCTCTCTATCATTATAAAATACATTTGCAAGGACAATTTTGTCGAAAAAATATACTCTCTCCTAAAAAATTAGTTTCCTTTTTGCGTATTTTTCACATTTTACTCATCCTTTTTGGGACGGAGGGAGTCTAAGGGAACTTTGTAGGTTTCTGACCATAGGTGGTGGAGTAGAAATTCGGGCAAACCACAGGTGGTAATTTGTATTTTCCCCTTACCTGTCATCTTCACATCGAAACAAGCTTTCCTCATACTGGTTTTTGCGCATGTGTTTGAAAGAGTAATCTTCACTTCCTGAAGTAACAGACACCCAATGATCATTCAATACTTGAGCACCAATCTCTGTTCTCTGGCTTACTGAAGGAAGTGGATACTGTTTCAATCAAAATCAAGGGAACAACATTTAAGGAAAATTTGTAAAATACAAATTTCTTAAGTTTCGAAAACCTTTTTAAGGAAATAAATGCCTACATTCTTTGGCAAAAGCCGGTAACTGGGTGTGCAGCTCTCGCAGTTAGAGAGGTCAAGCTCTTGAATTGGTTTCACCATCAACTTATCCTTGCTCGAAAATAAAAACATCTTGTTTCCAGAAACATCTTTATTACTTCCAAAGGCTACTCTGCCTGATCTATCCCTTCCTCTGCTTTCACGATCTTTGTCCTTGTCATCCCTCTCACTATCTCGATCTCTATCCTCTACCTTCAACGATCTGGGTAAATGTCCATCACTCCACAAAGTTCCTGTTAAAATTACAATCCAATTAGAGGAGCATTTAAAATTAATTAAGAAGAATCGAGATACTAAACCATAGCACTTACTTTTACTCAGAATACCAGCTAGAAGACAATCTGCAGTAAATTTCTTGATTAGCAAGCTGTAGTTTAGTTAAATAAATATCATAAATAAATAATTATCAACATTACTCTTCTCGGCACGATCTATAAATTCATTGAACCCTTCCATGAGGTCTGGATATCTTCCAAGAATGTTAACCACCTAGCACAAGAAAAATTTCCTCAACTTACTGATCCTACCCACTACAAGTAGTATGTCAGGTAATCCAACTAGTCATGCGCATGGCTAATAAAATGAACCCTTACCAGAGAATTCAATTGTGGTCGTGTAATAATGCCTCTGTGCAAGACATCAAGGCACTTATAAATTTCCATGTACTGTTCAGAATCACGTAATCTCTCCTTCACCTTCTCGAAAAAAGACAATCCTGCCTCAAGCATACCTGTCCCAACAAAAACTAAATTATCAATGGAAATGAAATAATTAAAACGGGTTGACAAATTGGTAAGGAGGGGCAAAACTAATTACAGATGAAAGTCAAAATAGAAAAAAATAATTGAAATGCTATGCTATGCTATGCCAAAAGGTTGTGAGATATTCGTTACACACCATCAAGATCAAAATCTCTATCATCCCGCTCTTGTTCTCTCCATTCTCTTCTCTCTTTTTCTTTTTCACCATGCCTTCGCTGCTCTTTGTCAACTCTCACCAGTGCTTTATCATGGTCTGGATTGGGCCCATCCACACTGAAGTCACGGTCAGCATGTGAAGCTGTGGGCTTCTGCCAACAAGTCCACAAATGAAAGGATGTTACTTTCTGCTCATGTAAAAGGTAATATAATAAACAATAAATTTCATGCCTAAAGAAAATACCACCTTTTCTACATGTATAGGACTCATTATGGTCATAGCTGATTTTCTATCATCGTGCCGAAGGATAGGATTCCTACCACAGTTTTGAAAACGAATAGAGGCTGCTCCTGAGGTATCAGGTAAAAAATGAGTAAACTCGTCGAGGAGGTCTTTGTGGTCATGGAAAAGATCAGAAACCTGCAAAGGGATGGAAATTAATCACAACATTGACAAAATTAACTTCTCTTTCCCATCCCCCCCTCCCCCTCCCCCCCCCCAAAAAAAAAAAAAGAGCATAAACAAACACACCTCCCGGTAGACATCAGTGATGGCTTTGCTTTGCTTTCTATACATGTTCAGAATGTCAAGAAAAGACTTGTACACGTGATCATCACCTTGAAACCTCGTCTGCAGGTAAAAGAATCACGTCAGATGAATTTACGAAAGCACAAGTACATTAAAAAATTGAAACACAGAATGAATTTTTCACCTTAATTTTGTTTACAAAATTGATGGCCTCTTCAAATTCAACTGCCTTTTTAGTCGGGGTTGGTTCATCCTCGTCTTGAAGGGTGATCTCAAATCCCTTTGGCAGAAATGTATTGAAACCCAAAATCAGCTCTCGATGCCCTTTAAATAATTCCTTTACCCTTGCTATGACACCAGCGGTATCAATTCTATGAACAAAAATGAGCATAAAGTAAGAAGAATGAATGTCAAGTTCTCATTTATATTAGTAGGAAAAAAAAAAGAAGACAAAGATAAAACCTTTGGGCCTTGAAATCTTTCATGACTTCAAGAAACTCATCATATTTTTCTCTTTTGTCTTGAAACATTTCCTTCACGGCCTTCAGATAGGATAGGGCATCATTGGTTGTTAGTTTCTGGGTGCTGCCTCCGCCAATCATCTGGGTTTGCCCAGAGCTTCATTCCCCAATATGTAAGATCAGTTCTAATTATCAGTAAAATATGCCTCGCAGTATTAAGCTCAAAACATTTCTTTTAAGGGAAAAACTTCTATGAAAATAAAATCCTTTTCCTGTTAACGAATTATGTAAATAGTAAGTAGTCGAGGATAATATCTAAAAGGTAATATCATAACCTTCAATTCAAACAAGTGATCTACTAGATACAATTGCAAAATTCTTAATAAAAAACTGTAAATGAGCTTAATCTCATTGTTAACAAATACGAAACACATCATACAGATTACTGGCAAAAAATAATAACACAAAGGGAAAAATCAATAATCCAGAGGGGGAGAGAAGACTTACGGTTCAGCTCGAGAAGAAACCATGGGGCGTTTAACTTGAGAACTCATGTAATCATCATCATCTCTAGACCTCTTCATCTCTGTGATTACCTCTTAATCTCAAACAAATCATACTTTATCCGCCCCTGAAACTCTTATCTATTTTATAACAAAAGACCTGCCAAACACAACTCAAATTAAGTCAAAATAATAATAATAATAAAACAAAATAAACAACAGATCTAATCAAACTAATAAACACGAATTAATCCATGGTAATTAACGATTTTAATCCAAACCTCTCTAATAATCACCTCTCAAATGTCAAAAGTGAAAATTGAATTACTTGAATGTAAAGGAAAGCACAAAAGATAATTGAAATAGATAACAATGCAAGAACGACAAGGAAGAAATTGACAGAGAGAAAGATAAGATCTTCCAGCCGGGAAAGTCCAAAGCCTTGAATTTAAGTTTTGTATGAAGCTCTGTGTGTATACATATAAAAATTGTATGTATAAGTTTGTGTATCAGAATTTTTGTTGTGTATTATTTATGGAAACACTTTCCTCTCTAGGATCCTAACAACACATACCTATACATATACACATACATAAATATATATATATAGAGAGAGAGGGGGGGGAGAAGAATTGAGAGCTTAGAAAGAGAGAGCTGTGAATGTGTATTTTTATTTATTTTCTTCTTGTTGATATATATGGGGAAATAAAATGCACCACAGGGAGAGAAGAAGGAAGACGAGGGTGTGGAGCTAGTATATTATGATGACGTCTCCGTTTCGGGAAACTGGTAACCGGTAATAAACAGTTAAACCAGTCCTACATGTACGTACATAACTAGGAATTGCTTTTGAGGTGGTTTAGTTTAGTTTAGTTTAGTTTAGTTTAGTAAATACTAGGTGTTATTCTTCCGTTACGACAAAAAAATATTTTATATAATTTATATTTATATAAAATTATTTAAATTTTAAATAAACTAAAATATTCCTTTTTTATTAAATTTGATATTTTTAATTTATATAATATAAATATTTATTGTTTGTTTTTTTGACTAAGGAGTATAATATAATAAAAGTCTCGTGGGAGGTTTGACTTGTAATTTTAGTTTAAGTTAATTTATGTTTGGTCTATTTTAAATATATTTTTGCAAAAATAAAAAATAAAATGTAATATAAAATGTAATGTTAATATCATGTGAAACCTTTTACATGTAAGAAATATAAATGTTATATTTATCTTAACTTATTCAAAAATAATTTATAATTTATTTAATAATTTAATTTAAGTTAATTTATTTAATAAATTGATAAATTTGGTTGACACATTTTTTTTTTCATTACATCATATTATAAAAAATAATATTGCAAATTGTTAAGATGCAAATTTGGTCATTTGATATTAGTTAGCGGGCAATTTAGATACGATAAACGGACCAGAAGGAACGGTAATAATGGAAGCTAAGGATAATCTCATTTGTGAGATTGTGGGATAAATATAAAGAGTTAATGCAATCATCAATACTTCAAACTAATTAATATACCAAGAGGACCATAATCGAGTTCACCAACAAAGGTTACTTATCAAAACCGGGTTGACTTTATTCATGCTGGGCCATAATATAAACAGGCCTTTAAGTCTATTAAAGCTGAATCCATAAGCAGCTTATCCGTCTATCTTTTGGGCCTTCTCTAATTTCAGAGGCAAGAGTAATTGGGTTGGACTTTGCAGATTGTTAGACTAGTGAAAGGATAAGCAGGAGGCCGACTTTTGATCCGGTGCCATACCATGTTATTTTCGAGAAACTTTGTCTACACGTATTCTACCTTCCGATATTCTTTTAGTCGATAGACTAAAATTAATAATTAGACTTAAAGTAAAATTCAAATTTTATGTGAATAATTATAAATAAATAAATTAAATTTGTACAATATTATGGTCGGATAGTCAATTTCAGAAGATAAATCATTTCCTTACTTACTTATAACATTTTTGTCCTCTAGTATCTTAAGAACGATAAATAAATTAGTGTTCTATTTTTCAACCCAAAAAATAAAAATTTAATGGAATAATAATATTTCTCTTTGAAACTTGGAATACTAAGAAAAATATTAGATCCTGTCCTCCAAGCCCACATCAAGACTTCAACCCAGTTCGTTTAATTTTCTGTTCCACCAGGCCCATTATAAATGATCACCTATTCCCATCGGTTCCATCACAGTAGATACATATTACAGCTTCGGCCGTTTTTTATGGATGAGTTGGTCATACATAGTCTGTTTGGTAAAGTTTATTTTGGGTTATATTTATTTCAGTTTATTTAATAAATTACTTTTAGATTGTACAAGCTGTTATAGCACATAATAATCACTTATAAAAAGTTAAGTTTCAAAAACTTATTCAATAATTTGTTTTTAAAAAATTACACCAAATATAACTAACCACTTATTCAATAATCTGATTATTAAATAAT
>JAUMHB010035453.1:26149-51291 GCA_032359685.1 Pittosporum tobira | reverse complement strand
TTATTCAATAATTTGTTTTTAAAAAATTACACCAAATATAACTAACCACTTATTCAATAATCTGATTATTAAATAATTTATAATCTATTTTCAAATAAATTGTACCAAATGAGCCCATAACCAATTTTGGCAACCCATTTTGGGCTTAAAATGATAGGACCTACCTCATGATTAGTAAAAGCATTGTCAACGCTCTAAATTGATTTTAAATTTTTATTAAAATTATATTAAAATTATAAATTTATTTATTTATAACTTAATTTTAATTTATCAAGTATAATATTTTACTCCTTACATTATCTCGCGCAGAAGTCTACACCAGGTTTCCCTTTCTCATTCTTTAGCACTTCGGGAAGGTTTCTTCCATGACAAGAATATTACAATAATATATTAGACAGAAGAATAATCAGTGATTATTGTATAGAATCATGTTAATAAAGAATAATTTTCTGGGCTAATTAATTTTTTTAAAGGCGAATGATTATGAAGATAGACAGCCCAAATGCGTGTGTCATAAGGGTGCTGATGACCTAGGCAAGGACCTTTCAGCTCTCATTCGCTTCTAAAATAAACGTCATAATTTCAATTTCTATGGATTTGAAGAATAATTATTTATTTTAAGATATTTATTTATATTTTTAAACAGTCATTAATGTAATAATAATAATAATACTCTCTCTCTCTCTCTCCTAATAAATTTTTTATGCAATTATTTTGTGCATTTTACATTAAATTATTGTTTGTTTAAAAATTAACATAAATAATTAAGGGTAATATTGAAAAAATATTACAAAAATGACGATAAATGAGAAAATAGAATATTTAATTTGGCACAAACTAAAATAATACTTTTGACATTTAATTTGAAATTGAGGGAATAATTACTAATTCATTTTCTTGGTGCACACTATGCGCGTGAGTGTGTGTGAATTTATTTCCTTTGTTTTAGTAAACGACGAAGAAAAAAAGAAAGGGATTAGTGTAAGAGTATTAAACAACTGCAAAATTAAACAACTGCAAATTAATCTAATTTACCTTTTTAAATAAAATAAAAAACTAAGCGAAGGCACAAAAAAAAGTAAAAAAAAAAAAAAAAAAACGAAAGAACTTTCTCTCTCAATTGAACAAGGACAATTCCAGAAACATGTACCAAAAATAAATAAATAAATAAAAGTACAAAAACTCTTTCTCTCATTTTATAATATTAAATAGAGTACATAATATATAATATATGTCTTATTTGATTGAACTAATTATTATAACTTATTTTTAAAAATTAATTTTTTAAAAATTAATTTTAAATTTTTTATAAATTAAATATAAAAAATATTATTAATTTATTTTAAAAATTTAAATAATAATTTTTTTAATTTAAAATAAATTATAATTAATAAATAAATTATAAATTATTTTAAAATAAATTGAAGCAGACAAGTCCATAGGCAAACCCAAGATTCCCGTTACATGTTTCGAGTGAAAATGTTCAACGTTCTGAGCACTCAGGTCCGTTCCATTACGTGTCATGTTTTACACTACTACTACTAATAATAATAATAAGAATAATATATCTGTTCAAAATAATAATAATAATAATAATAATAATAATAATAATAATAATTCCTTCAAAAATTATGAAAAAGGAAATATGTAGAACCCACATAGACGCTAATTTCCAAGATTTCTTAGGGTGTCCCGTTCATCTCAACCTGTTCGTGATTCTTGGATAATTTGCGCAAAAAATAAGCACCACTAGTGCACCAAAGATCTAGCCGCCTAGGTACCGGCAACCAAAGTTGAATAATGACATAACAAATTCAGAAATAAGTGTCATGCAATCAAGTGGTTCAATAATATATATATATATATATATATATATATATATATATATTAAAAGGCGATTATTTTGAAATATTAATAATTACTTTATAAAATTTAAAAATTCAAATTTTATGTAATTTATTATGCGAGTGAATACAACAAATGATTTTATGAGTAAATAAAATCATTTAGACAAAATACTAAAATTTATATTGTTTAAAATTTGATAATTCATATAAATTTAAAATTAAAAATGTTTAGATTTCAAAAATAATGTTCTATTTTTTTTTCTTGAATCAGAAGCTCAATCGTCCTTCACCCAAAAATCATTAGTTGTTGTGCATATATAATAATATTTTCTCTTAGACGTATGAAGGTGTACACGCACAATTTATTTCAAAATATTATTATACTCAATTAAGAATTTTTAAAAAATTATAATCTGCATAAATATATTGTCAAGGCCATACACAAAAGTACAAATCCGCCAGTCGTTTTATTCTTTCGTAAGCTATTTTAAATTAGAAATCATATTGACTAAACTCAAAATCATTTTCTTAGTGGTGATTTGTTTTTTTTTTCACAGTAAAAATGTAACTTCACTCAACATTACAAGATCAGACCAAATAAATGAAGTCTGCAGAAGGCCTATGAAATTAAAAGGTGGACTTTCGTTCGGACTCCTGAAACACTCCTAAACGTATGCTTACAACGAACGACCCATTAGTTGCACTTTAATCATGAACACTTGGACAGCCGTAACCTATCAACAAGCTACACGCGTTATCTCTCTTCTGCTCTCTCCGACATAAGAACAGAATACCAGAAAAAAGAACCACTGTTGGCAGATCTACCGTTCCAGAAGCACAAAACTTAAAACACAGTTCACCTCCACATTCAATCTTCCAACGTTAATGGATTCTTCCGACCAACGCCGCAAGCGAAAACGCAACTATAGACCACCTTCACATAATCTTCTCTCTGTAAGGTCTCTCCTGTTATGCTTCACTTTTCTAGTTTTCATCTTCTTCTTCTCTTATCACAAGATTTCTGTAACACCCTCTTCTTTTCGCTCAGTTTTAGTGCTTTCTTCTTCAAGATTATCACTGTTGTCTTCTTCTTCAATTCAAGAATATTCAAGAACGAATCTTTTTTCAACCAAACTGAGAGTAGAGGATCGGGTCTTGTTTCCGGACCATATATTATTATTGGTTTCAAATAGAAAGAAAAATGGATGGATTATAAACAATAATGACAAGTTGGAGTGTGTTTATAGTGAGAGTCTCTTGAATATTTCTACTAATAATCTTGATAGAGTGAGAAAGAATTTGTTATCTATAGATGAATATACTGATGTTCATTTCATTGTGAGGTGTCCACTTCCACCACTTAATTATTCATCTGTGGTGGATTTGTGGTGGCATGGCAAGAGTTTGAGCTATTTGGGTGGCGGCGATGAGAGGAATCAGACGGTTCGTTCTTGGGAAGAAGTGGCGTATGAGGCTGTTATAGATGGTGAAACGGCGGTGGTGTTTGCAAAAGGATTGAATCTCAGACCGGATAGGGAATCGGATCCGACCCAATTCAGTTGCCATTTTGGAATGGAAAACTGGGACAGAGATGGAAAATTTGTGATCACAACGAAAGCCATTACAGCTGCTCAAGAGGTTGTGAGGTGTTTGTTGCCACGGAGCATTAGGAGGATTCCAGGTAAGGCTCAAGGAATTAGGGTCACCATTGGAGTGACCCCACATGTTCATGCCAGAGCTCATGAACAAGTGCTTGTGCCTTCTGTAGCTAAGATTTCTAATTCCAAGAATCTAGAAAGGAAGAAGAACAAGAAAGGGAAGTATGAACTCTGTGTTTGTACGATGTTGTGGAACCAGGGTCCCGCACTTCGCGAATGGATAACGTACCACGCTTGGCTTGGAGTCGAGAGATGGTTTATATACGATAATAATAGCGATGATAATATCAAGGAAGTGATTGAAGAGCTCGACCTTGAAGACTACAATGTCACCAGGCACTTATGGCCATGGATTAAAACTCAAGAAGCAGGTTTTTCACATTGTGCTGTAAGAGCAAAAGATGAATGCAATTGGGTTTCCTTCATGGATGTTGATGAATTCTTCTACTTTCCAGTTCCGTCTAGTCGTCATCAACGGAATCGGAATTTGAGTTTTCGGGGCCAGAATTCCCTACGAGATGTGGTTGCAAATTTTTCATCGTCAACATCAATTGCAGAGATAAGGACATCGTGCCATAGTTTTGGTCCATCGGGGTTAACTTCACCTCCCTTACAGGGAGTCACAGCAGGGTACACTTGCAGGCTCCAGAGTCCTGAGAGGCACAAATCTATTGTGCGCCCTGATAAACTTGACCCGACGCTTCTGACCGTGGTGCACCATTTTCATCTCAGGAAGGGATTTGGTTACCTAAATTTGCCTCAAAGTATAGCCGTTATAAATCATTACAAGTACCAGGTGTGGGAGACTTTTAGGGCTAAATTTTTCCGAAGGGTTGCCACCTATGTGGCTGACTGGCAAGATAACCAAAACGAAGGGTCAAGAGATCGGGCACCTGGATTGGGGACAGAGGCGATTGAGCCACCCAATTGGCGGCTACGGTTCTGTGAAGTTTGGGACACTGGTTTGAGAGACTTTGTTTTGGCTAACATGGCTGATCCTGCAAATGGGTTGCTGCCATGGCAGAGGTCTCGTTTTTGACAAAATTGGGTAATGTACTGAAGCTTACCAGTTACTACACGTTAAACAGATCAAGTATACCTACATACTTCCTTTCATTGTTTATTTTCACCATTTTAAATTGGATTTTTTTTTGTCTTCGTAGACGTACGATTGGAAACAGATACAGAATAGTTACAGGGTGCTTTTTTATTTCTTTCTGTGAAAATTTGACATGATTTCCTATTTACTGCTTACTGAATGAAATATCGACTCGTTCTATTTGTGTTGTCCTTGGACTTGCCAGAGCAATTAGCATCTTTATGCGTTGTAAAGATGCCTACTTTTCAGCAGTACATGTGTATACGTGTGTTTTTCTCTTGAATGCGTTTGTGTGGTGTGAATAATGATACATATTGCATTCAAGGGTGCATGCTAAAACATTCAACCTATGCGATTTTGTTAAATAATATATGCTAGTTTTCGTAGTACAAGAGTATGATGTACGTGCTGAGAAGAAATACATGGTGCTCAAACAAAAGCAAGCTAAGCATGATAAGTCATTATTAATCTTCTAGATTTCTTAATCTATTTATGTCCAACAATTTTGTTGAATGAAGAGTCGTTGTATTAACATAGAAAAACTCAAGTACCATATATTTGTAGCCAGAAATAATTATGGCATTACATAAATTGCCATTTACATTAAAAAAAAATTCATTCAGCAGCCATGGAATTAAAAATTTGTTTACCTTACATTACAGTCAAGGACAAACACAGAAACCAAGTCAGATGTTGTGGTACACATCCATGAAACTGAATATATTACCTCGAATTTTCTTTGTTCTTGGTCATTGTTGCGCCAGTGGAAAGGCCTAAGAAAGGAAAAATAAATCCAATATACTCTTAATTGCTCCAACAAAACAGGCCACATGTCAGAAAAGGAGGAGCAAGTCAGTTGTACGTACAATGCATAACTGATTGTACTATTACACTAACCGAACATGATGCATTAACTAATAAATAACCCACATGTTCTTGAAATAATTACATTTATAGGACGGATAAAGCAAACAGAGATTTACCTTAGGCGTAAGACTTGAAGAGATAACATGAGGCAGTCGTGAATCTCAAAATGTTATCAATTTGAATCTCTATCTTGCATCCCCAGTGGGACATTAGTCACATATTTTGTTAGTGTAGCATCCAACTTCTCTCCAATCAATGTAATCCATGCCTGTGGATGAGGAAGGGATTGAAAGAAAAAGTATCATTAACATATTCATACGAAATATGCCCATTAAGGAGTCTAGTAACAGTTTATTAACTGCAGTTAAGGATATCTTTGGAAATTGTTGTTAATCGGGTAACCCAAGAGAAAAATGCAGTCATTAATATGTTGTTAGTTAGGGCCTGAGAATGTGCTGAATATCTTGCAGATGGGAAGAAATGTTGAAGAAAATTGTACACAGATAGTACTATCAATATAATTGTTACAGAGCTGAGTTGAAATCAAGAAATCACCTGATCGGAAGTTGTGAAGCCCCTGATTGTGTCACCACCAATTATTGCAATTCCTTTGTCTCCAAGAGGTTGCAAGATTACTGCCTAGCAAAGTTATACATTTATTCATCTATTAGCAATTGTCTGAAGTACATAGAATTTGCTTCAATAAATTGACATGCTTGCACACATAGAGCAATGAAACATAAGATTAAACTATAGTGTTATTTGAGTTCAAAGCCCAGAACATTTTAAGACTTAAAACACAGTAGTGAGCATAACTTAGAAATCATTAATGCACCCTAGAGGAAAAGAGTTGAATAAAAGAAGAAAAATTACAGAACAAAAATGTGTAAACTCTCAGAAAAGCCATTCACAACTTTAAGGCATTGAGATAAAGTTCCAAAACTAAAGAGGAGATAAAGTTTATTTGTACTTGAGTGAATCAAGAAAATAAGCACATTACCTGTATTTTTGAAGGCAGAAATGGCAGCTCAGACTTTCCTGGATAGAGAGATAAGTTGGCCAAGTAGCTCTCTGAAAGAATAGGTAAAAAAAGGTTTTTCCTTTTAAAGCCTAAAATTTGAAAACAGACATTGCTTAATTCAGATTACATACAAAGAAGTCCAAAGATAGTTGCTTCTTGCTTACGTGATCCAGATTTTATAGCACTTTGATATAGTGACCCTTGCATCAGTTTATTGGCATTTACTACTACGGCTTCACCTTCACTAGATACAGCAGCAACTCCAATTTGGAGGACACATCTCCTATCATAAACAATAACGAGTGACCTGCAGCATGTCACGACTGACATCGACTCCCATACCCTGAGAAGAAGTAAGAACAACAATTGCAGATCAGCTTATCCAGACAACATTAGGTAATTAGATCCTTGTTTTTTGACGATACTATTTCCTACTTATAGGAAAACCACAAAAAAAAAAAAAGGAAAAAAGAAAAGAAGAAGATGTTCAGGCTCAAAGATGTCATCTTTACCACTGAGTTCTTAACATTCACAAGGTTCTATATTACCTTCTACCAATCATCTTTTGGATTCCCAATACAGTTTGAAGTGTTTTCTCAAGAATGACAAGATGTATGAGAATAAAAATGCAGTAAACGTTTTAAGTAATTTATAGGAGTCATAGTACCATCGCAATTCAGAAACTACAACATCAGGAAGGTCGGTATATATCCTTTCACACTCCACACCTTGAGGATTTACCTGAAATCAGAATTCTGTAAGTAAGATTCTTTTTACTAAATTGCAGTAATGGTAAGTATATGGACAGCAGCTCAGTTTGTACTTCTTATGTTTACATGGGTGTGCACGTGCAGGGGTGTCTTTGTCTCTCACACACACGGAGAGAGAGGTGTTTTTTGTGTGTGTGTTGTTTTTGTGTGTTTTGTGGGTTGGGGGGGGGGGAGGGATTTGTTTGGGGAAGAGACCTTACCACAGATATAGATTTTGGTCGGATCGACAGCCAAACCAGACCAGTTAAAATATTGGTAACTGCCAACCCAAGTGTCAGCAGGTCAGCTCTAGACTGTGAACTGCATCACATAAAGACTTCACATTATTGAAAGCGTGAAAAGAAAGTAAAAGGGAAGCAAAATAAGAGTAAAAGTTTTATTAGAATTTTTAAGGTGTTTGTACAAGAAAAACATATAATTACTTTTACATGCAAGAAATAAAGAGAAGTATTAGGAAAGTGGAAGAAACAATGAGAAGGATAGGAAGTCCTCCAACGATTACAAGATGTGGAAATTTACAATTAAACTCACCTCTTTGAAACTTCCATACAAGTTTGGTCTTTAAGGTAACACCCCTTAACCCCAGGTCCGAAGGGAGTGAATTACTAGAAACAATCATGTAATATGGAGTTTTTCAAAACACAATACCTTATAGTTTAGAGCATTTTTTGTAGGGAGATTGTAAATGAAGCCCGAAGGTGTCATGTTTTCTAAAACAGTACTCCCTCTGTTCCAAAATTAGAGATATCTTAAAAATACGACCTTTTTAAAAAAATAAATATTCCATTACAATTTTTACATAAAAGCAAAGTGTTTTTGAAACAAAGTTTTTTAGAGATGATGTAAAATTCTATCTATATTTATAGTGACATGTTAAATTAGGAAAATCATAGCATTTCATGGTAGTAGAAGATAAAACTATCACAAATTTTGGAACATACCAAAAAGGAATAACCATAAAAAAGATTTTTTTTTTAAATTTAAAAACTATTTTTGCAACGGAGGTAGTAACTGTTTAATCACCACTTGACAAATTTAGATGCTTTTAGAGACCTATATGTTATTTCCTATGGCTGGTTTGGTTTTTTAACACCTTAATCAATATCCTTAATTTGGTTATAACTGCATAAACCCCGTACTTTAGAATTATTCTCTCCTTTTCCCCTCATGTTTTTTAACACCTTAAATCAATATCCTTAAATTGGATTACAATTGCATAAACCACCTACTCTAGAATTCTATCAAGGCTCAAACAATTGCCCCTCATGCCAGTCATTGAACATTGCACAGTCTAAGACCATTGTCATTCCAAGCGAACATTAATAAGCAAGCTCCCAAATCCACATATTGACTGTTTTCTTTATGAGCAATCACATTCCCCTTCGGCCTGGTTAGTCCTCGTTTCCAAAAGAAGAGTCCATTTGCATATCTTTTTGTTCAACAAAAAGCGTAGCATATGCAAATTCTTGCATTTCGCAAAACAAGTCCATTATGATTATCAATGATAATGTTATAAATGCACCATGTCCTCAAGTTACATAACAAAATTTCACCTTCATGCCACCACCACTAATTAAACACTCACTACATTTTGGGATAAATATTAGATAAAAATATACTCCTTCTTCCTTCTGTCCTAAAAAGAGCCCAGGTTTTCATTGTTCAAAAACGAATGATTTAATATAACACTTTTAATTTATCTCACTTTATGTCACATCAATTTTTTTTTCTAACTCTATCATTATCACATTTGCAAACATAATCTTGTCAAATATACTCTCCTTCTAAAAAGTTAATTTTCTTAATTTATATGCTTTTCATGTTTTACTCGTCAGGTATATCTTTTGGTGGAATGGAAGTTGTAAAACCACTACTTTTTCCATTCGTATTCCCTAAAGATCCCCATTGTCTGAAGACATTAACAAAGTGTTTAAATGAAGTCTTACCAATCAAATTTCAACAACTGCAGTCCAGCAGCTAAGATGACTAAAAATATAGAGCAAAATAAATAAGAATAATTAGCCATAAGAAAGTGGTAAATAGGCTGAAAGAAGAGCACGTGCCTGCTGGCGTCAGCAACAGGAGCAATGCCGGAGAGTGTACGATTGAAGAGAACAGCCAACAAGGAGAGGCCACCAACATAAATGGGTAAGGTGCGAACGACGTCGTCATTTGTTGATACCCAATCCGCCACTAATTGTGTCTTTGGCTTAGGTCCCTTGTACCCTCCTCCCTTCAGGTTATTATTGCAGAAGTGCTCAAAAAGATGTAATTTTGATAATATGCATGTGTAGAGAGACGATTAATAAGGACCTGTAAATTCGAAGACGAAGAAGAAGCCCTAATGAAGCCCGGGAAAGATGGACGACGACGGGAAGGAGGACGGTGGAATTTCAACGGAACGTGAAGAAGAAAAAGCGTTCCCGCTTCCATAGAAATTGGAGCTCCCGGCCAAGTGGAGTATGGAAAGTGAAAACCCAATTTTTAAGTTTGATTTATGTATGAATACACGTGGACCGTACTACCTCGGTACAATATGATCGTAATATTTTAATTTTAAGTGAAATTTAAAAAATATATTTAATATTATAATTTTAAATAAAAAAATAATATATATATAAAATATGTCCTATATATAAAACTTTATATTTAGTTGCATAACAGACTTTTAAATAGCAAATTCTCCTGGATGTACGGATCAACTCCACTTGCTTATCTTCAACGAACTTGTTAATCCACATGTATATTTGTAACACTTGTTGACATCAGCTTTGAGCTCTATCTTAGTTGGCTGACTTATCACTTGATAGGTCGTACTTTGCCGCTTTGCCAGTGTATCCTGGATAACTTCATCATACAAACCCCGCCCCCCCTCCCCCCCCCCACACCAAACGGGGGAAGCTAAAGGTGAGCATGGATTGTGAACTTTGATAAGAACTTCTAATGTTGGTCCTTGCAGAGAGCTTAGTGAAAATGTCAACCAATTGTATATGTGTAGGGATGTATGCTGGAACAATTATACATGTTGCAACTTTCTCGCGAACGAAATGGCAATCCAGTTCAATGTGCTTAGTCCTAGCATGATGAACTAGATTTTGAGTAATGGCAATGGTTGCTTTGTTATCACAATGAATTGGGATAGGAGAACAAAAGGAAACCAGTAAGTCCTTTAAAAAACTTGAAATCCAAATGATTTCAGATGTAGTGGTGGCCAAGGCTCTGTAGTTTGTTGACAGTTGATTTAGAAACTACTGTTTGCTTCTTAGCTTGCCATGAAATGAGAGATTGACCCAGAAGTAGGCAATATCCAGTAATTGATCTTCCAGTAAGAGGGCAATTACCCTAGTCAGTATCACAATAGGCATGCAACTGCAGAGAATTAGAAGCAGGAAACAGTAAACCTTGGCTCGTGGTAGGTTTGATGTACCGCAAAATTCTTTGAGCTACTGTAAATGATGAACAGTTGGATTATGCATGTACTGACT
The DNA here is from genome assembly GCA_032359685.1 of Pittosporum tobira. Lineage (NCBI taxonomy): Eukaryota > Viridiplantae > Streptophyta > Magnoliopsida > Apiales > Pittosporaceae > Pittosporum > Pittosporum tobira. The sequence continues at coordinate 40,544 of JAUMHB010035453.1, read as the reverse complement.
CAAGCATTGAACTGAGAAGGATATGTCTGGTCGAGTGATGGTAAGGTATAAAAGTCTTCCAATTATTTTTCTATAAATTGAAGGATCAATTAAAAACATGCCACAATCATTAATTTTGGTGTTTTGGATCATGGGCAAAGTGAGAGGCTTACAATCAAGCATGTCGGAATCCTTGAGAATATCCATGGCATATTTCCGTTGATTTATAAAAAATCCTTCATTTGACCTAGTAACCTCAAGGCTGAGATAATGTTTAATATTATTGAGGTTTTTAATGCTGAATTTTTCATCCAAAAAGGTCTTGAGCTTAGTTATTGTTTCCAAATGATCGCCAGCCACAATGATATCATCCACATAAACTAATACGATTGTATTATGTCCATGCAAAGCAAGAGTAAAGAGAGAATAATCGACATGTGACTGTTTGTAACCAGCAGTGATTAAAGCCTCTGTCAATTTGTGAAACCACTGTCGACTAGCTTGTTTCAACCCATAAAGTGATTTAATCAACTTACAAAAAATATTAAGTTGAACAAGATGAGTATAACCAGGTGGAAGTGCCATGTATACTTCTTCAAAAAGTTCCCAATTGAGGAATGCATTGTTGACATCGAGTTGATGGGGATACCAATTTTTAACAGCCCGCAACAGCTTAAAGGCTTCTTACGGTGACCACTTTTGCCACAGGGGCGAAAGTGTCATGGAAATCAAGGCCCTCAGTTTGGATATATCCTTTTGCAACTAGTCGGGCTTTGTATAGTTCAACACTTCCATCATAATTGTATTTAATTTTAAACACCAACTTACAGCCGACAAGGGGTTTACCTGGTGTTAGTGTAGTTAATTGCCATGTTGATTGGATTCTAGAGCAGAAAGCTCTTTGTGCATTGCATCTAACCATTTGGGATCTTTCTTGACTTGTGCATGAGTGTGAGGCTCTTTAAGAACAATAAGATTAGAAATAAAATGTTGATGAGATGGCGCAAAAGCTTTGTATGAAATATAATTGGAAATAGGATATTTAATGGTAGGAGTTGCAACAAATTTAGATGGAATGACATAATATTTATGCCATATGGGAACATATTTAATTCTAGTAGAGACTCTAGGGACGATTGCTGGAGATGGTGGTGACTGGGAAGGAGACGGAGAACAAATCATAGGAATCAAGGTGGACTTTTGTGGAGAAGAATTAATAGTGAAAATTTCTGTAGAAGATATAGGGTAATCAACAATATAGGAAGAACTTGTGGGAGATGAAGCAAGAGAAGAGATCTCATATAGAAAATTTGCTTCAAAGGTGGTGAATTTATTTAACTTTTCAAAAGATGAGGCATCTTTATGAAAAGGATAAATAGTTTCATTAAACAAGACATGGCTAGATATAAAGATCATTTTGGTGTTTAAATATAAAAGTTTATAACCTTTTTGTGCATTAGGATATCCTATAAAAACTGCAAGAATAGCTCTTGGTGCCATTTTATTTAAAGGATGAGATGAAGCGAAACATAAGCAACCAAAACTTTTGAGATGTGAATATGATGGAACAGTTCCAAAAAGCAATTCATATGGAGTTTGAAACTGAAGAACGGCGGTGGGAAGTCTATTTATTAGGTAAGTTGCAACTAAAAGGCAATGACCCCGACAAGAAATGAGAAGACCGGATTGAAAATGCAAAGCCCGAGTCAATTATCAGAGATGCTTATGTTTTCTTTCAACAATTCTATTTTGTTGTGGGGTATCTGGACATGAACTTTGATGGAAAATGTCATGGCTTAAAAGAATAGGGTCAATTATTTCATTGAAAAATACTCATCCATTATCACTACGAATAATTTGTATTTTGCGATTGAATTGAGTTTGGGTGTAAGCCAAAATATTTATGATAATTTTTGTAGTGTGTTACTTTGTGGGAATCAAAAGTCCATATACGCCTTGAAAAATTATCAACTATAGTGAGGAAATATGTGCAACCATGCATAGCAAAAACACGATATGGCCCCCAAAGATCCATATGAATTATAGTAAAAGGAACATTCGATTTTGTATCGCTACAAGGAAAAGCAAGCTTGTGTTGTGTTGCCAGTGGACAAACATAACAATGCTTATTACAAGACTTATTAAAGCTAGAGGAAATAGTCGAAATATGCTTCACGGATGTATAAGAGGCATGGCCCAATCTTTGATGCCACAAGAAACTAGAATCAAAAATGGCAATATTGGTAACTGGTACACTATTAGATGAAGGGCAAAAATAGTAAAGTTCCCCTGTCATACTACCAGTAGCCAACACCCTCTTCTGTTGTGGGTCCTAGAACATACAGTGAGTGGATGAAAAAGCTACTAAGCATTGTGTGTCCTTAACAAGCTTACTAACTGAAATTAAATTAGTGTGGAAAGATGGCACATATAAGACATTGTGCAATTTTAAGGAAGAATTGAGATTGACAATGCCCATATGTGTGATAGTAGCTTCAACTCCATTAGGTTAAAAAAAAAACATAGGATGTGTGATTTTACGAGTGGAATGCATAAAAGCCAAGTTAGAACACATATGATCAGTGGCTTCCGTATCTATAATCCAATTACTAGCAATAAAACTAACACAAGATAAGGATGAATGAGTTATACCAGCCATATGTTCTTCAGAAGGAACTTTGCCTTGCCCTTTGGCAAGTAGCACCATGATGTGATTCATCTGCTCTTTGAGTTGATCAATCTCAATGGAGTTATGCACAGGTTGAGAATTTGAACTTTTACTTTGTTGCTGAGAAGCTGGAACATTCACCTATGCAGAGGCTTGCATTGCTTTAGCACCAGAAAATTTTGAGGTATTATTATGCTAATATCCACTAGATTTGTTGTTATACCCAGAGCTAGATCATCTCATTTTGTAGCTATTAACATGGTGGTAAGGATGATTTCTAAAGGATATCCTACCAGCTTGTAAAAGGCTTCTTTAAGATGCCCATTTAGTTGACAATAAGAGCATACCACATCAGTCTTAAAAATTCCATTGGAACTAGTAACATTAGGCTTCTCATTAAACTTGTACCGATTATTTTTAGATAAAGAAACATTTAAAGCAGTAGTATCATTTGAGAAGCTGGATACATGACCTGCCATTTGTTTCTCTTCTTGTTTAATCAGGTTATAAGCTTAAGTGAATGATGGTAGAGGGTGTATCGTAAATATCTGACCACAAGCATTAGTGAAGCTCTCATGAAGACCTAGTAGAAATTTATGGACTCTTTTGTTCTGCTCTTTTTTTTCTTGAGCTTTAGCTGCACCACATTTGCATCCTCCACAAGAACACACAACTAGTGGATCTAGCGCATTGTGCTCGTCCCAAAGATGTTTGAGCCTGTGAAAATGGATCTCTACTGAAGTGTTTCCTTGTTCTAGTTTGTGTAAATACTTCACTTTACAAAGAGAAACAGGGTGCGACTCCCCCATTCCAAAAATAGATTATAAACATTTTATTTATTTATTATATGTTTATTTAATTTATCTGAAAATTTTCAAGAAAACAAGGTCGGCGGTGGCCGTATGATATGATGGTGCCTCCACTTAGCTAAAAACATGAGGTGGGGCATGGGACATGTTGTGCCCACAGAAAGAAGCAGACACGCCACACAACCATTCAAGAAAAGGATGGCAGGAAAGTTTTGGAGAGAGAGTATTAAATAACACGTGCTCAATTTGAATTGCAATTACACAACAAAAGCTGATTAAACACTCAATCCAAAAAAAAAAAAAAAAAGAGGACCATTCACAAGATTGAGTATAGGATTCGCACATAGGATAATAATGCCCTCTAGGTTTTATTACATTCTCCTTAAAATTAGATTAAAAAATTTTAATTTTTAAAATTAATTATAAATTAAATTCTAGATTTAATAAATTTAAATTTGAATTTATAATTTTATAAATAAATACAAAAAGATAAAGTATATATTTAAATTTGGGATGGAAAGAATATGAATCGTTGTTTAAATTTTTAAAGTTTTATTCTTACAAAATCGAGCACAATACTCAAATTAAAATAAGTTATCGCCTTTCTAAAGTCGATTTCAACGTCTTCCGGGAGACAAAGAGAAAGGGAACTTGATTTCCAATCCAAAAAGCATTTTAGTTCATACAAAAGCTACTGCTTTTTAGAAACAAATTTAAATTGGTTAATTTCAACTTACTTTTTCCAATTTCATAATTTGTTTCACCTGAGTAAATAAGTACACATTTCTTGTAATTTTATTAATGTCAATTTAGACCAAGCCTCCTTTCATTAAAGCAAACCATGTGCCATTGCCCATTGGGTGTCAATTTAGGTGGTTGATAGGTCAACTCTCACTATTTAGTGTAATCCATTCTCTAAGTTAATTTCAAATAACGAAGAGGAAATGAGAGGATTAAGTATGATGTGTGGTGATAAAGTAGTACACGTTTAGCGCACTTGTAATGGGCATACAGTAGTATATCATTCATCAACACACAAAAGAGTCTAAAAGAAGATATTCCCTTTTAGTAAACCTAACAATTCATTATCAAGGTGTTATAATGTCTAACTCAATATTGATTTTTAATTAGTGTGGACTATTATTTTACTATTTTAACTGATAAATAAAATAAAAAGTTAGTTATTATTTTACACCTTTTCTTGAACAAGTAGTGTTCTGGTACCATCAAACTTCTATATATATATATATATAATGATCAGAATTCGACTATTAATTAAATTTTATAATAATGAACAATAAGGGATAATAATAAGATCATACAATAATTATAGACAAAATGATCATCCCTGCATAGTTGGAACTTTGAACTCAATATTTTTAAGACTTCAAGGAAGTAAAGAGTCAACTAAAGAATATTAAAATGGATAACCCTATAAAATTTATTTATAATTTATTGAAAGAAAATTAGTCTATTCATAGAAAAATAAATAAATAAATATATCTAAAATAATTGAAGAGGTGCGATTATCAACATTTATATTTAAAAAAAATCGAAAATGATCAACATTTAAAATATTATTATTATAAATATAGTCTAAAGATGGATATATATATAAAGTGACAAGGCAAGACGAAGGAGAAGGAGGGTGAGTGATGGGGTCAACATGATCCTTTATCCTCGCACACAAATCACACCCACCATCAAAAGTGTGATTAAATGCAAATAGCAACAAAAAAATCTTCCAAAATGGGCAGAGAATATGCTCATTTGACGGTTGAAACTCACCCTGCCCCTCCACCATCCCATTTCTTTATCATTATTTGTATTTGTGTACCCATACATTCACACACCTCACCCACGTATACATTCATCTAATAAGCAACCCTTCCCAACCAATAACGTAGCTTTCAACATCATTAGTAGACTAAGAAAACTATGATTAATTTCAAATCACCAAGATATAATCCCATGATTTCACCACTAATAATCAAGCACACATTTCATCGAAAATCCAACGGTCAATCCTTGCATGAAAGGTTGGTGAAAAGTAAAAATGAAACGTGATAAAAGTAGCATCATTCACGATAAAATAATATGTTCCATATTTTGATTTTTATCTATTCCAAGAATCAGGTATAATATTTTATTTAAGAGAGTTCTAAGAGTCTCAATTAGTATTATACATAAAAATTATTAGACGAATTTAGAGGATAATTCAAAAAATTAATGTATAAATGAGAATTAACAGAATATAGATAGAGATTAAATAGATTTATGCATCCAACTAGACGACATAAGATTGTCCAATGCCAATACAAGATTAATCTGATAACTCCGAGCATTTTTTGAATAATAATGGTTTCAAATGTTTCCAAAAATACATATTTGAACCCATCTTTACTATGTTTTGAACTTCAGTAATTTGATTGGCTTACCTTTAGAGACAATTTGACCAAATTAGGAGGACATGTCACAGATTTCCTAGGTAGGATATCGGATCTAAATTTGTTATCTCAAATATTATTTTATATGTTATTTTAATTCAATTTAACACTTATATTATATATATAATTTAAAATTATTTTTTATAATTAATAAATTTAAATATAATCTAATTATTAAATTAAATTTAAGACAATAAACGCGATAACATTTGAAATAACAAATTCGGAATTGCAGTTTATCCCTTACATAAAGATACTTATCCCTTACATAAAGATACTAAAACATGTGGCCATGTTCATTCCAAGCTGCTTTTAAGAAATACCAGAGAAAAAAGAAACTATTTATTGAGTACAAGTGAACGTTCTTGATTTGGGATCCGTGTGGAGCGAAGCACTGGAATATTTTCTCCCTAAACACAGATTTTATAAGAGCTGCTCGATAGTCATTAGGCACAAAACAAAACCCCAAAAGTAACATAAATCGACCAAAGCATACCCAAACTCTGTTTTGTTCATTCCTTGTATGGACTAGAACCACTTTGAGATGGCAGCAAAGTTCAGTAAGGGCTCTAAAGGTGGAAACGATGGCCACAACTCTTGTACATGCACGGATGCTAGCGGCGGAGGAAGTTGTGGTGTTGCCGCCACTGGCGGCGGTGCCAGAGGTATCATGTTGTTTGGTGTAAGAGTTATGGAGGAATCGTCTTTCAGAAAGAGCGCTAGTATGAATAATCTTGCGCAATATGAGCAGACTCAGGACTCTAACCCTGATATGGCTGGTTATGCCTCTGACGATGTCGTTCACGCCTCTGCCAGAAACCGGGAGCGCAAAAGAGGTAACCCTCCTTTGTTTGTTTTTTTTTTTTTTTTCTTTTTTGGTCTCTTCTAATGTTATTGATTTTTAATTTAAATTATGAAGTGACATAAATTTTTATTTTATATTTTTATATTCGAACTAGATTGCCTGCGATTTATATGTATGTAAAATTGTAATTTATATATCACTTAAAGAATTTTTTGTTCTAATCTTGGGACGGTATTTCCGGACGGTATTTCCGTAGGGAAGATTTGAATTAGGTGATTGATTAGTTTGTGAAATATGTATGTATATATATAGGAGTGCCATGGACGGAGGAGGAACACAGGATGTTCTTATTAGGGTTGCAGAACGTAGGGAAAGGAGATTGGAGGGGGATATCGAGGAACTTTGTAAAGACACGTACCCCTACGCAGGTGGCAAGCCATGCTCAGAAATACTTTCTCCGGCGAAACAACCACAACAGGCGCCGCCGCCGATCTAGTCTCTTTGACATCACTACTCATGACACGGTAAATTAATTAAATTATTTTCTTTTATATACTCCATCCATCTTATAAAATTAAATTGAATTGATCATTTAAAATTAAAATTTATATTATGACTGTCGAACCTATTATAATTCTAAGAACTTATATTGCTTTACTATTATGTTTGTAACTTCAAAAATTAAATATGTTTGATACTTAATTTTGATTATTTTTACTATAAAAGTTGAGTTAGAATAATTTTTATGGAAATCAAATCAATTGTGTTTTTGTCTCAATTCAATCTAATACGACTATATTAAATACAATTTATAATTATTATAATTAATATATAATTACAGTTAATAAATAAAAATTTTATATAACCGTTGAATTGATTTAAGACATGCAAGAGATAAAACAGAGAATGAAATAACTGATTTTATTTTATTTTTATTTGGCATATGGAGTATACTCCATTTATTGAATCTAAATCTTCTGTTGTACTATATGTTACATATCATGGGTAATTGTCCGAAAAATATTTATCTCTTTATTTATAATAAAATATTTAAATTAATTTAAATAAATAAAAATAAATTAATAATTATAAACGAGAGAATATAACATTAGATCTAGAAGTCGTGTAACAATTCATCTCAACAAAAAGTCTCATCAATTAGCTCTTACCATTTTTGTCTCATTTTATAGGCCTATTGCAGTCTCTATTTATATATATTTTTTTTTCACATAACTAGAAGTCAATAATTATTTTAAGTAATGCTCAAAATTTTAACCGTGTATATGTTTATGCACAGTTGATGGGTAACACACCGGGAGATCATCTAGTCCACCAAGAATTTCCTGCATTGACTTTTCCGGCGACTGTACGTCCGGCAGAGTTGCCATTACCAAGAGAGAAATCCATGGAAAATTTCACAGTCGGACAAACCAAAGTCGTCCGTTCAGTACCAATCTTTCCAGTCCCTCCATCTTCGAAAATGGCAGACCTCAACTTGAACAACCCAAAGGAACCTTTGCCTTTATCATTGAATCTGTCCACCGAGTCAACCTCGCCATCATCAGCCTCTTCTGGTCAACAGTTACCTCCGGTGAGACACGTGTCATCTTTTCAAGGAATGTCGGGTACTAGCTTTAACAGCAGTAGTGGAGATGGCAATATCATTAGTGTTGCGTGATTATGAGTTGATGATAGAATATTGGAATATTATGATAATAATAATAATAATAATAATAATATTATTATGTGTTGTAAAGGATGAAGAGTGTGAAGTTGGGTTTAATTAATTAGTTAGGTTGGATCAGATTATTTAATATTAGGTTATTAATTCAAACTTTAATTAGGTGATTCCTGGGTTGTACATGAGTGGGTCAGTCAGAGATGAAAGAAAGATGCATGCATGGGTGTCATTTTCAATAGTTGGCGATTCCTGTACTTTCATGGATATATAAAGTATATTAATTGTCCGGTTCGTTTTGTTTTAAATCAGTATTCTAAAATTTAAAATTTAATTTAGGCGGCCGTTTAGGCGTATTGGAATGTAATACGAGTTGAGTAGTTTTAAATTCACAAAAATTCAACTTGGAGAATTAAGCACTCTTAGGCCGCCGACTAAGCGGATTTGAGGGGTCAATTAAGTGTGTTAGGCAGATCAAATTTCAACGCAGTCAATTTTTTTTAACTTATTAACTTTTATTTCTTAAGTTATTTTTTTGATATTTTTTCATTATTAAAATTCATAATCAATCATCATTTATCAAAGCAGCTCATCTCCTAAATTGACAATGGACGACAACAATTAAAAATTTTAAAATATCGATAATGGACAATCACTCATTTAGTTTTAATTATATAATTTTTTATTCTTCTAATTGTTTTACATGTTACAGTAACTATTAATTTTTTAAAACATGTTAATTTTTTATTTTATTATTTTTACTTGTATATTTTGTACCTTGTGTATAATAATATTATATAAAAATATGAATACTAATTTATAATTTTTATACAAAAAAAATATTAAAAAAATAAATATATAAAATGAGTTGAAAATGCCTAGAAAAACAATTACCTCCGAGTAGTCGCATTAGACCCTCCCTCAATCCGTTGAGTTAGTCCGTCTATCGAATTTTACAATACTGTTTTAAGGTGATGTGTCGGTTTGGTTCTTTTTGGAAAGCTTACCGGGTTAAAAAAAGTATTTAAAGTTGGATTTAAATTCATTTGGTTTTGTCTGAAGTTCCCGGGAAAAAATTATTTGAGACTTTACAAAATTTGAGTAGAATTCAATAGGGGTGTTAAAGTCCGTTTAAAACTCGAGTTCGACTCGTTTAAAATTCAATTTGAATTCGTAAAAAAATTTGTTTAGTTTGATGAGTTGAATTTGAGTTCGACACATTTAAACTTGGACTCGGTAAAAAATTTATAATATTAAATATTTTAAAATTATTCATAAAAATACTTGAATTCAATTCATTAAAAATTTGAGAAAAAAATTCGTTTAAATTAAATGAGCAACTCGAACTTGAAAAAATAAACTTGTTCACTAAACGAGTCGATGATAATTAGTCTCAATATTTTCTTGTCAAAAATGATACCTAATTTTGTTTTAAAAGTTTGTTATCCAAAAGCAATTCCATACAACTTTTTCATGTGCAAAGAGTGTCTTAACAAACCTTTACCGTATGAAACGGAAAAAATAGTCGGATGAAAAAGAAACGCAAAATTTTAGCTGATTAGATATAATAATATGTCTTATATATAATTTAACTATAATCTTTTAAATGTTTAAAAAACAAACATATTTTCGTTGGAAGATAGAGTTGACTGGTTTTGTGTTTCAGTTGACCTTTTGTACTAGCTGAATAATTTGGATTTAATTGCAAGTAACAAAGTATAAATGTACCCTTTGATTTTTGTTCTTTTTTCAAGTGATGCATTTAATTCGATCCATATATTTTACAATATGTTGGGTATTCATTCATTAGGGTCAAGCCTGACTAGCTAAATACCCAAATAAAATGGATAAATGAGATAATATATCATCTAGGCAAACTAATCCTTTACACAAATGTGAGTTTATTTGTGCAAATGATAAATTATTAATTTTGCTCTCATTATCCGTCACACAAAATTGTACTAAGCCCTTTTACAAATTTGACAGCTTTTATCAAACTATTCAAACAAATCGAATTGACAGGAGTTGGAAATAATATTATGGTCAAGTTCATTTTCAATATTTGATCCATCCAAAACTCTCAAGTTCTACGCAAACATTCTTCAAGCAGCTGTCATTTTTTTTTTTTAAATTTTATTTCTTTAGGTGGAACTCACAATCAATTGGGCTAAATTCTGAGTACACGCAATATTCCAACAACCGATCACACCAGATAACCCCAGATGGGATCATTATATTGACCGAAGATCTATATCTGCCACTAGACTCACTACTACAAATTTGACAATCATTCAAACAAACTTGACCATATATGCGTACTATTATTGCAAAACAAAGCGTAGACATATATAAAAATAAAAGCATAATGTATCGAAACTGAAGATCCATAATGACATAATTGAGTATATAATTAAATCACATAATGGGGCCGCCTGGCTTGAGGTGGTGGAGGAGGAACCACAAATGCCAAGTCCTTGGATCCTTCTGAATTATCTCTGAGGATTTTTCTGTGAAATCTCTCTATAAAATCAGAAAACTTACCATCAGTATTGTCATTGTTAATTCGAGAGACCATGTATGAAGAGCTTTCCTTTCCATCGCGCTCCAGCAAGTAGGAAGGCCTACTTGAATCTTTTTTAGCCTTTTTCCACATCGGGTTTACACGTACTTGAGATACCGGTGAGGCCCTATTCATATCTTTCTTCAAAACCGTAGTCTTTTTGTCTGCACCAGTGGTACTAGTTGTTCTTAAATTCATCCCTGCAAGAGATAGAGATGATAGTTTGATGACGTTCACCACTAGCTGCATGGATTTCTCACAGAGGGATTTCTTCTTATGCCTGCCATTATTGGTGACCATGGCCAGCCTTCAAGTATTCCCACAAATCCAAAAATAAATATATAACAAAACCCTTATGTTTGATTATAAGATGCTACAAACAGAATCTTGCTTTAAAAATGGATCACTCAAAATAAAATAGATGGCCAAAATTTTCATCAGGTGGGGACCTATGCGCTCTAATTATTTATAGAATTATATACTACAAAACAAGGCATTTTCTTTTTTCGGTGTGGATCTACAAAACTCCTGAAATGGAATCCCCTTTAGCTCAAAAAGTGAGATAAGAAGGAATCCATCCTTCTAAAAAGATCTGTATGTCGAACTGGGCATGCACTGATCAAATCAGATCGAGTAAAGTACGAAATGTACACCATATATATTTTTGTGATCCGTATTCATTAAAAGCGATGGTACCATGCCCATGATCATGATGGGATTAAGGTTATTAACCGTAAACTATAATTTATTTAATTAGCATAATTTACTTGTTTAATGTTGTATTTTGTTGAGTGATTTTAGTCCATTTTTCTTTCTGGAAAGAGATTAAATCCACGTAGAGTACTGCTGTACTTACAAGTTACCCAAGGTCGTTAGAGGTAAGAAAATTATAAGATGATTCACGTTACTTTTTAGAGGTGCGATGTCAAATCAGGCCGATTCTCTATGTAGCATTTTATAATAGGATATGATTTAACTAGCGGACACAATTGTGCAAAGATTAGACGGAACACAGCCAGCCCAAGGCCCAAGGTCCGCCTATTAAATAAGAGGACTTTGCGTTTATGTTTTGGACAAAAAACAATCGGATGGTTTGGGCCAATCTAAATCGGCTCGATTCGTGCACCCCCCAGTAATATATATATATATATACTTTCTCCGTTTCATTTATATTATAACATTTATTTTTTTTGGACTTTACACATTATTTATAACATACATAATTTAGAAAGTTTAATAATGTTAATTGTCTAAATTATCCTTACTTTATTAACTATGGTCCACCATTTCAATCACTATTATCTTATTTTAAATTATTATATCAATATTATACCCCACCACTTTAACTACTACTTCACTATTCTTCTATTTGAATAATAATATTAATTACTATTCTCCTATTTAAAATTATGATATCAAACAAATTTCTTAAACTCCGCACAAAGTCAAACTGTTACAAACTAATTGGGACAGATGCAATATATGGGATATATGATTCTTTGAGTTTAAGATATGTGAAATTGTAAGGTTATTTTTCTAGCATAAGTAATTAATCAACTGTAATTTATTTTAAATTTTATGCTATATATAAAAGTTAAAAATTATACAAAAATATAATTTAAGATCGATGATTTATTAAAAAAAGATGATATTTTGTACTTTTGAACAAAAAATAAACTGAAAGACATATATTTTGTCAGGAAGAACACTAATCAAATTTTAACTTCATTAATCAAATTTTAACTTTTCACTTTCATATAAAATAATTTTTAAATATAATGGATTATCTTCCCTTAATTAGTAGTTACATTCATGTATTTATGAACTATTAATACCATATGAGAAGCCTTTGATCTTTTTGTTTTTGTTTAATATTTTCTTTTAATTTTAAATTGATATTTAGAAAATTAAATATGACATTAATTTCACTTATTTTGTTACTATATCTTTTTTAAGTGCACAAAATAAATATATATATATATATATATAAATCCTTAGTCCGTCCTAGACTAAGTCTGAACTTACATATTTTGACAAAAAAAATTAAGATCTAGTATTTTTATGATAAGCAATGCCAAACGGCGATTGGAGCGTAAGTTGGACAAGATCATTTCCCCGGTTAATGCCTTCCTCTTTCTCTGATTTTGCTTTTGAGCGATGCTTTACCCGAGTCGGAATCACTCTCTCACACAATAAAATTAATATTGTATTTGATTCTTATTCATAACAGAAAAAATAAAATAAAATATTATATTAAAAATAAATAGTAGTTGAAATAAAATAAGGAGTAGTTAGTTAGCAAAATAATTATGTTAAAAATGAGATTAAGAATGATGAAATTTACCTCGTCCAAGATTAATAAACATTTACTTTACATTCACACATCCACTTTATTTTTAATTAAACTTTTAGGATTAATAACACGTTCTATTTTAATTACCAATTAATTTCAATATAAATTTTATTATACTTTTTTTCTTAAAAAATAAAAATCAAACATAACATTTGTAATTATATAAAATTATAAAATTCTTTATTTAATATTTTTGTCAGAACACGACTTCACAAATACTCCCTCCATCTCATTTATATTGCAACACTTGTCTTTTTTGGACGTGTCACATTATTACAACATACCTAATTTGGAAAGTTTAATCATGTTTATTGTCTAAATTACTCTTATTTTATCAAATATGGCATACCACTTCAATCAATATTATCTTATTTTAAATTATTATATCAATACTATACCCCACCACTTTAACTACTACTTTAATATTCTGCTATTTGAATAATAATATCAATCACTATTCTCTTATTTAAAATTATAATATCAAACACATTTCTTAAACTACGCACAAAGTCAAATTGTTGCGATTTGCTTGAAACGGAGGGAGTAGTTAGTTAGCAAAATAATTAAGTTAAAAATGAGATTAAGAATGGTGAAATTTATCTCGTCCAATATTAATAAACATTTACTTTCCATTCACACATTCTTTTTATTTTCGATTAAGTTTTTAGCATTAATAACACATTATATTTTAATTACCACTTAATTTCAATGTAAATTTTATTTTACTTTTTAAAAAAAAAATAAAAATCAAACATAACATATGTAATTATATAAAATTATAAAATTATTTATTTAATATTTTTGTCGGAACACGACTTCACAAATCTTTCTCTTTTAATCCGAGTTGCCTACCACCACAAGTTTTGCATATATGCCCATCAATGGTAGAAGAAAATTCAAGGCAATTCACGTCTCAATCGTTGTCGCTTGATCTGAATATACTAAGATATATACCACTGACATGCAAATTTGTGGAACTTCCTCTATATGACAATTTTGATTTTATATATATATATATACACACACACTAATAATATACAAATATATTGAGAATAAGACTGTTAAAAAAGTGATAAATCGGATTTTTTTTCGTACC